>JBBPKJ010000129.1:0-46391 GCA_038089195.1 Brasilioporus rufonigricans | reverse complement strand
AGGATGAGTGTTGACTTTGTTGGCTTGACAGGTGGCACATCCTGCGATGTATCAACGGATATAGGTGCCCATGCCGGGCCACCAATAGTCCTGCTGGAGTTGATGTTGGGTACGGAAGACCCCTTCATGACCACCAGCAGTGGAGGAGTGGAGGGAAGAGACAAGATCATGTCAGGCAGCCTCCGGAACATAAAGGCAATTTTTGAAGTACAAGTTCTGGCCATCATAGAGCCAGTCTGAGGGGAGAGAGTTTCAGAATAAAGATGTGTTGTCGGTAGCTGCATCAAGGGCTCGTTTGATGAGGGGGTCAGAAGTGGAGGAGCAGGCTAACTTAGACTGGAGGAACATGTTGAGGGCGTGGATGACCGCATGGTCAGGAAGAATTGCTGCTTCACTGTTGTCAAGGGAGGTGTCTACCTCGTCCTTCCGAGACAGGGCATCCGCCGGGGCCATTTTGGAACCTGGGGTGACATCCCAGATAATGTCAAAGTCTTGTAGGAAGATACTCCATCATGCTTGTCAGCGTGAAAGCTTCTGGAGGGCTCGCATGTATGAGAGATTCTTGTGATCTGTGACAATGGTAACTGGATGACCAGTACCTCGGAGATAGTGTCACCATTCATCCAGGACAAGGATAGTGGCAAGGAGTTCTCGGTCATAGATGTCATAGTTTCGTTCAGTGGAGCCTAGGGTTTTAGAGAAATATGCACAGGGGTGGAGGTTGCCATTGGCATCCGGCTGCATCAATATAGTACCCATCGCTGTAAGCAAAGCATCTGACATGAGGGTAAATGGTTTTGAGACATCAGGGAGGAGAAGAACAGGGGCAGCAGTAAAGATTTTCTGGAGAGATCGGAAGGCAGATTCTTGGTCGGGGCCCCAAAGCCAAGGTTGCTTGGTTGTGGTCAGAAGATGAAGTAGGGCTGTGATATTGGAGAAATTGGGGATGAACTTGCGATAGAAGTTGCAGAAACCTATGAAGGAACAAACTCCTTTTACATTGGAGGGGGGGTTCCATTTCATTATGGTGGAAAGTTTGACAGGGTCCATTTTGGCACTGCTGCTACCAACAATCATCCCTAAGTATTCTACTTTAGGGACATCGAAAGTGCACTTGGAGAGTTTCAGGGAAAGGTGGAGGTCACAGAGGCGTTCTAAGACCTTCTTAGTGCGGTCATGGTGGGTGGTGAGGTCAGAAGAATGGATAAGTATGTCATCCATATAGATTACTAACCATTCTTCTGCTATCAGATCGCGGAAGGAGTGGTTCATAAAGGCTTGGAATGTCGCTGGAGAGTTACAGAGTCCAAAGAACATGACAGTAGGTTCAAATAGTCTGAGGGGGGTGATAAAGGCTGCTTTCCACATGTCTTCAGGGCGGATGCAGATATTGTTATAACCCCATTGCACGTCAAACTTAGTGAAGAGGGTCGAGTTCTTCAGTTTGTCAACCAGGTTGGAGATAAGGGGTAAGGGGTACACGTTTTTGACTATATGCTCGTTTAGATAACAATAGTCCTGACAGGGGTGAAGAGAGCCATCCTTCTTTGGGATGAAGAAGAAGGGAGATGCTTGAGGGGACTTGGAGGGTACGATACGACCAGTCTTCAGATGTTCTTCAACAAACATCTTACAGGCTTCCTGTTCTTGGGGATTAAAAGGGTAGGTTTTGACAACTCGAGGAGCGAAGGAGTTCTTTAACTCGATGGCATGGTCAAAGGGGTGTGGAGGTGGGAGAAGGTCATGGGTCTTTTCTGCAAAGACATCTGCGAAAGACAAGAAGGCAGCAGGGAGGGATTTCTGATCTGTCTTGGCTTGGCTAGCGATTTCAGTAGAAAGAGTTGTTTTACAGATAGACTCCCTATTTAGCCAAGCTTCCCTCTTTCTCAGTTGAGAGGTGATCTTTTTATCTGGGTCAGCTCCCAACCATCGCATCAAATATCTGGTGGGGGTGGTGTCAAACGTCTTTCGACTAGGGCGAGAGGGATCAGGGAGAGAGAGCGTTCCTGAGGTCCAGTCGATTTTGGGGTTGTAAGAGCATAACCAGGGCATTCCTAGGATTATTTGGGAACGTCCACAGTTTACTATCATTAAATCGATTGTCTCTTCATGGTTGGGGAAGGCTAGATGGACAGATGCCTTGGCTTTGATGGATCCTGATTGGTTCTTAGTTCTGTCTACGTTGTATGTGGCAATTGGTTTAGGGAGGGGTCGAGTAGGCAAAGACAGTCATTGAATAAGGGTCTGATCAATGAAATTTCCAGTGGCCCCACAGTCAATCAGGGCACTGGTGTCAACGGTTTTTGCTCCATGGGAGATAGTCAAACAGATTCGAATAGTATTTCCAGATGGTTCAGCTAAAAGTACAGGAGCTAAGACATGAGGAAGGAAAGACATTGAGGTATCCTTCCTTTCTAAAAATCCTCGTCTGCAAGGGTAACAGATCGGACTTCTTCAGTCATCTCTTCTTCTGCCTCATTGAAGCAGGCATGGAGGACTTGTAAGATCTGTTGAGGGTCCTTCCCTTTGGCCTTTAGGCTGCACACATACTGTGCGAGTTCAGAAGGTTGGGTGATTTCTACTGCTTGGATTCTGGAGGTGGATGGGGGAGGGGGGTAGCGTCTTCCTCAAGGTTGATTCTAGTAATTGGGATGGTTATGGGTGGAACAACCTGCTTTCTTACAAATAAAACAGAGGTGATCACGTAAACAGCGTGCCTTTTCTATAGGAGACAGATTGAGGGCATCTATGTCCATGGCATTGGGGTCTCTGGTACAGGTAGGAGTGTGGGGAGAGAAGGAGAAGGAGCAGTCATCCCCTTTCAGAATGTTGTTGTCCATTTTGAGGTGCTTGGTGAACTTCTTCACATCTTTGACCCACTTATCGTAGGTATCAGAGAGGGTTGTCTGAGAAAAGATGAGATGGCAAAGAGGGGCGTATAGTCCTTTGGCAAACTTCTGGCAGATGGTTTCTTTGTCTTCGAGGTGGGCGCAAAAAACAGCAGTGGAGAAACTTTGGACGTAGTCCTGGAGTTTATAATCATTGATGATCCGAGGGTCTCTTTTGTTCCTGATCACTTCTTGTCAGAGGGTGTCAAGTTTTTGTCTGGCTGTACCTTCAACGTCATAGGGGACAAAAATGGAGGAGAAATCTTCGACTACTTTGTTGAAGGTCTTGTCTTCTTTCTTGGTGGCAGGGTCTTGCATCATGTGGTACCATTTCTCGGCAAAATGGATGCCAGCCCCTCCTTCCATTTTGTTGAGGAGGATATAAATTTTTGGGGGGTCTGACGAGAAGATGGTGTTGTTGGCCTCAAAGTGGCCTTTCATGGCGCTGATCCACCATGCTGCTTTCTTGGGTTCTCCAGAGAAATCGGCAGGGAGGGTGGATTTTAACTCGATGGATTTTGGGGTGGTAGTCATGGTAACTAGGGATGATGGGCGACTTTGGGGGGTAACTGCAATTGGGGAGAAGATTCCTGGGTTATGGACAACAGTGGTAGACAATGGTTGGACATCAGGGAGATCTTCAATCTCAATATCTGAGTCTTCCTCAGCAGGAAGGGGTTTGGCAGATGGGGCAGGCGATCGGCTGGCAAGGAGGGTTCTCAGCACCCTAGAGGCATGGACAGAACGAGGAGTGGGAGTGGGATTGGAGGAGGATCCAGTAATCCTACGTCTGGGGTTGGGTTGGTCGGCTATGGTGATTTACTTCTCGAGGGAAGAGTTGAAGGGACAAGATAGTTCTTTTGTAACGTTGAGAGCACTTCTATGCTCGAGACTTATAATTTCCTGGACTTTGGGAGGTACTCACAAAGAGACACAATGTCCAAAGAGCAGCACTTTACAAGGATGAGGCTCAAAGAGCACAGTAGTGCATTTAGATAAATGTGAGCGAGTTCTCTACTACTATACATCAAGGACTCTCGAGTGACTACCTATCTAGTCATGGCAGACAATACATCAAGGGCTTCTCACTGCGATACCTTCTAGTATAGGGTATGATCAAGAGAAGTGGCGGTGACGGCATACTTGTGCTTGGCAACGACAACGGTCATGGGTATAGAGTGTCAGGAAGGCACTCACGAAGAGGCACAGCATCCTGAGAGGCAAGGGAACGACAATGAGTGAGTGATGACCAAAAGATTGGATGAGCAGTTGATAGTAGGAGAGAAAGAGCGGAGAGAACTAGCTAAGGGACAAGAGTGGGTACCAAGCTAGTTGATATAGTACAATTGAGGTGGAGCTAGAATAGAGAGTAAATAAAGGTAAATGGGGACCTGCCTGCGCTTGGACCAAGACAACAATGACAAAGAATATTAGCTAAGCGAGAAAACTGGAATCGAACCAGCAAGACTAAGAGCTTAGCTATAGTTATTGATGAAGAGATCAGAATACGCAACACTATAAGAGAAGTGTTGTAGGAGGGGTTAGTCCATGATGACAAGAGTTAGTTAAGAGGGTAAACCATCACATCATCTGGGAAGAAGGCAATGAGGAATAGAGAGTATGATTCATAAGGAAAGGGAGTTATATGGGTGAAATGAAAGATGATAAGAAAGAGTCCAGAACGGAGGTGGTTTACTGTAACAATGCCTTGGATGCTATCAAAGCATTCTACAAGAAACATCCTCTCACCACTTGCCCCTTGCTTTGCATGTCTTTCTGTCCTGTGTTATCTTCCTCTCCTTCTTCCCTCTTTTTCTCTTCCACTTTTCTCTTGTTCTGAAAATGTTTCCAAAAATATCCTGATAGTATGTTCAAATTTCCTCCCATTTCTGATCCTGCTTGTCCAGAGTCCTCACCTTGAAAGGGTGGTAATGTTAGGTTTTTTATCTTTTTCCATGTTCCTGTGATGTCATACATAACCAGACCTGCCCTGTAGTGGTCCATGTGTAGTGTGTAATCATATATAAACCCATGTACATAGTCATGGCAACCTTAGTTGCAGTAATCTTCATTCCTCCACTTGAATAGCAGGTTCCCTGGAACTTGTCCCTTGTGCAATCCTGACAGAATGACTGTAACAGATACCAGTTGAAGAATGTCAGAAATTGATTAAAGGCATGCCTAGGAGGATTCAAGCAGTGCTTAGAGCACAAGGGGACTATACCAAGTGCTAATATCATTCAAATACCTTGTTCAATTCAAAAGTGAAAAAACTCTTTTCATGGTATTGCTGTTTCAATTTGGCCATATCTACATAGCCTTTGATCCAAATCATTTGATATAGAAGACATTCTTGTAGCCAAGAGTATGTACTATTTATAACTCCACCAAAGCTAAGCAGAATTCCCACACTGTCTGGCAATATGCTTCACACACCACCAATTAAGGTCAACATGGAAAGAGTTTTTGAGGTTATTGTATAATCTTGACAAGGGCAGTGTTATCCATCTTTTTGTTGACAAAGAAAAAAATGGAGACCTGTGGGAATTGTGAAGGGCAGATCTTGTGGGCAGCAAGATTTTCATCAAGGAATTCCTCAGTAGCTTTCCTTTCATTTGTAGTTAGAGAATAGAGTTTCCTAGTCTCGGAAGCAAAGGAGTTGTCAAGTTGGATGGCATGATCATAGGATCAAAATGGAATAATGTGGTCTGTTGCTTCTTTTGAGAAGACTTCCATGAATTCAATGTATTCATGGAGTAGTGTCACTTTGGATTTGTCTTTTTCAGCTGCCATGGCCAATTCCATGGCATGGCAGTGGTGACTTTTTGAACAAATAGAGATCCAAGAGGGGTGAACTTGGATCTGAACCACATGACTCAGTTCAGGTGGTAGTTCTCTCAAGCTTGTTGTATGAAGTATTCTGGGCTTTTGTATTAGCCATCATCATCTCATTTAGAGAGGTAGTCAAAGAGTTGGACATCATCTATCCTATTGACAGAAATATGTCAAGGATATTTTGGCAGGGTTTTGAAAAGGAATTTACTGTCTTGAGCTTTGATGGCAGCAATGTCAGTTTGATAAAGTTCTTTTGATTGATTGATTGATTCAGGGATAAAGATAATGTTTGACTTCCAATTGATGGTTGTATGTTGTCAGTCATACTACTTTGCTCATTCTTGCATGTTGCTCAGAGAACCCTTTCTTCGAAGTGTGCCTTAATGTTACATCCTGAGAGATTTTCAGCAAGTATGGCATTGTTTTGAAACTAGGCATTGTATTCAGCTAAAGTGGGCTGGTAGGTTCATTTGTCTTTGTTGTAGGTCATGTGGATGGTGGTTAATCAAGTAACTTTACTCCTTGTTGGGCACAGTAGTGATTTTTTGTATATAGTTTATACCATTTGACAAAACTCCTCAGTCCATTGTATTACACACAACTGAGATGAGCTTTTCATATTGTGGTCATTACCTACTCAAACTGACTGTACATAGAATGCTGTCTCTTGATAGGTAAATACCCAATACAGTCCATTGTACCACACACAACTGAGAACATTGTCTCTTGATAGCTGCATGCCACATCTAGTGCATATTTCTATACTAACTCAGGTAGAGCTAGACCTAGCCTTGAAGATCAAGGGTTCAAGATATTGATCAAACAGTATGTCAGATTGATGATACTTTCTGCCAAGACTTATGCAGGTGGTCTGCCCTTGGTCAAGACAAGGATGATTATAAGGGTTGGAACAAAGAGTGTTCACTCAGAAGTAGAATGAGGACTTGTAGAAACTAGAATAGGATTTGAGGAGATCTAGACTAAGATTACAGAATATGCTACAAGAGTTTATATATCCAAGTCAAGCTCATATGGACCAAGTTAAGGGCAAACATAGAAAGTACAAGAACTAGGAAAAGTGATGAGTCAATGATATGAGGAATTGGAAGATGACTAAAGGACATTGGCTAAATGTTATGGTTGTCCACCTTCAGTCCAATCTATTCCTCATTACCTTTCATCATGAACATTCATTTCCTTTCACATATACTAACTTCCTCTCGTTCCTTGCTGTCCTCTACCCCAAGGACATCTTTGTCACTCCTTTTCTCTTTGATTGATCCCTAAGTTGGACTAATCCCTCCTACAACATTCTCTTACACATTGTGTGTTCTATTCTCCTCATCCACTGCTAAGCCTCTTTCTCTTGTTGGTTCAATTCCAACATTCTCGCTTAGTCAGCCCTTCTTTGTTGACTTGGTCTGTGCACAGATGACTGGTGTTTACTTGAGTTTATCTCTATATTCTTTCTTCGCTTGAAATGTACTATTAGCACTAGCTACTTCTCCCCAATGTACCTTAGCTAGTTCTGTGTTATTCTACGCCCTACTATGCTCACTCAGTGTGATCTCCACTTGAACTCTTGCTCTCTAGACATTGAGTCTCTTTATGAGTACCTCCTAGAGTCCAAGGAGTATTGTCTTGGCACAGAAAAGCCCCTCAATGTTACACTAAACAATAAAGTCACAGCTCAAACATGAGAAGGGATAAGGAATAGTTAAGAAAAGATAAACCCAAGGTAAGAACAATCATAACACCATTGTAACATTGAAGAGCACTTTGATGCTCAAGACAATACTTCTTGGACACCAGGAGGTACTCACAAAGAGACACAACATCTGGGGAGCAAGGATACAAAGGGAGATCACACAGGGTGAGCAAAGTAGTGCACTAGATTGCATAGAACTAGCTAAAGATACAGGAAGCCTCTAGCTAGTTGATATATATTGTTCAAGGGATTTAGGGCAAGTCAGGAACTACATGGGAGATTAAAGAACAACTGGAGCACTGCCACCACACTGACCAAGATGAAGTAAGGAGGGTTAACTAAGCTGGAACACAGAAATTGAACCTGTAAGACAAGAAGCTTAGCAATGGTGGAAAGATCAGAATATGCAATGCTACAAGAGAAGCATTGTAGGAGAACAAGTCCAAGGGAGGAATCAGTCAAGGAAGATGGGCATGATGAGAATATCCTCAGGATAGAGAATGGCAAGAAAAGAGAAGAAACTGGTATATGAGAAGGGAAAGAAATGATCATGTTGGAAGGTAATAAGAAAGAGACCGAGGTGAAGGTGAGTGACTGTAACAACCATAAGTGTCATATTCCAGAATCACCAAGTCCAACTCCAGTGCTCCACACTAACTCCAGACTATCATAGCCCTTTATCACTAAGCCCCAAACCCCACTCCTCTAGACCAACTTCTTTAGTCCTCTGGTCCATTTCTCTTCTCATGCCTCAGTTTTTTTCCTTGGACCATTTCAAATGTTTCACCTTGATATCTCTCTATTCCTATTTCACTCTAACACCACTCCATTCCTGTTGTACCTTGACATCTCTTCATTCCTGTTTTACCTCCATACTTATGCACATTGTAGATCTATCTGACCTCATTACTAGCTTAGTGATCCAACTCTGGTCTAGTATATAAACTCTACTTCTGTCCCTAGATACCTCAGTTCAAATATTAACTTTACTTGATGTTCTCACTCTCTTGTCTTACTCTAATTGACTATCCCCCAAGTTTGACAGTAAGCAAGAGAACTTGGAGAAATATCAGATCATAACAAGTTGCTTCTGGGGTCCTCACTAGCAATTCCTATGGATCAACTTTTGAACTTTCACTTTCTACAGAATACTGCAAATGACTGTAACCAGATTTTTAATCACCCCTACCTCTCTGAACAGCTTTTCTACTCCAATTTCTGCATGACTATCAATGATTATTCATGACATTCAAGTTTGATGAATAATCTACAATACATCATGCTAAGTTGCACAAGCTTTATGCTGATTGTGATAAGGGAGGGTAAATTTAACAACAGAGATTTAATGGTTACAAATCGAATGCTATAGTGCCCCCTCGAACAACAATTTTTGTGGTTTTGGAATATTGGGCATAGGCAAGAATAAGGTAGGCCTAGAATAACCAATAAGCATTTGTGTGCATCGGAACAGAAAATGGGACTCTACATCGACGTTCCACAATTTGCAGCTGCATTACCCATGATGATGCTTTCGGAAACACCCGAGATGCTATCATTCTTTCCAAAGGCAGCAGCGTCGAATAAATGATCCGTCGTCTTCTCGAATGAGGCAAGCATCATTACACTGTCCTTCATCTTCGCTACGCCGAATCGAGTGATTCCCAAAACCTCACCCTACACGGAAAGTTATTCCAAGGGAATCATATGGTTTTACACCAACTTCATACCTTATAGGTCATGACGTCCCCGAGAAGCATGACATGCCGAGGGTCAATGCTCATACCATGACTTGACATCGTGAACTGGATTTCGTTGACGATCGTTCGACGGGCAGCCTCGATGCCAAGAACTTGGGAAGTCTCAATGACATGATTGGACGTGGTCTGTTCACCGACAATGCCTGATCATATGATGTATTGGGGTCGTCAATCATGTGGAAAGAGAGACACACCCTCTGTCGTCATGACTTTTTGAAGACCATACCCCTCTACAAGTAATTCTTTGTCTCCTTTTTTGCCTTTTGCGTCGTCTTTTTCCTTGATGTTGATGATTGCACGCTCGATGGAAGGGGCTCCCTTGGGTGTGGGGGCATTTAAACGAGTTCAACTTAACTGCTAGGAAAATTACCTTGACGACCACTTCGGGCAATAGCCGCTTGAGCTCACGGAGTCGATAGTATTTGTCAGGTCCATCAACGTAGAGACGCAGTCGGTTCCGGCGAGAAATGACCGTGATAGACTGTGGCCAACCAAGTTCAACTCCAATGAATGCAAACATTAAAAATTAAGGCACTCACCTCTTGCTTGACCTTCAACTTCCTAGCGTTGACGATCCCCCATTTGATATCGTCTAACGTCATTTCCAACTATGATTCCGACGAATTTAACATTGCACGGCTGCGCGGCAAAATGCTGACCTGCAACTTCTTGATGGCGTCCATGTCTACAATGATTCCGATATAAGTGTACTCTGGCGCCCATGCCTCTTCTAGGACTGCGGTTATCTACTCGGAGAATTGAGGATCATCTAGGGGAGATTAGTGAAGGCGAGTTACATCACCGAGGTGTGTCTTTTCCAGTCGACCTTTGACAATGCGAGCCGAGGCCTCGCTGTCACGCGTGACCAGTTGACAGCTGATGATGGGGGTACTGATAAGTTTGGCCGCGTTTATAATTTCCTTGATACGAGGCACTCCTAGTGTGACATTCATAGACGCGACACCAGCGAAGTGGAAAGTCTTCAGAGTCATCTGCGTCCCTGGCTCGCCAATGGACTGCGCACCGACGGCACCGACAGTTGATCCTGTAGCATATTAGCTAGTGCGCTCAAATAATGGATCCCGAACTATGTATGCACCCGGTTCAATTCTCGCTTTGATGTACTTTACCCAGCAGAGATGTAGGAATCGGAGTAGTTGTGATTCCGTGACCTTGGCCATGTTGTCCACAATGGCCTTGTCGGCCCCTGTGGATGGCATAAGAATGATGAGAGTCCAGAAAAAGACTGCATACTCGTTGCTCCTAAGGAAAGGTCAGTGTCGGTGTCCCATTCATCATCGCGCTGCAAGGCTTCGAACATGTTGTGTACCTTCCTAACCTTTGCGACGTAGTTGACGACGTTATCTGCAATGAAACCGCGGATCGTAGCGACATAAGTAGCAGTACATTCGTTAGTGAACTTTGGTGTCGCCAGTTCGCGATCTACGACCTCAAGGATCTCAAATGGTAACAGAGCACGACCATCCCTCCCACCAACTGACTAAATTCCTGGAATCAGCTCCAGTCATTCACGCAGAACAAGTAAGATGCGAATGTACCAATGCATGTTTCAGAGATCGCTGGAATTCTATTGGTTGGGCATCTCCTTCAAGGCAAGCCGGATCTAGCCCATCATCTCCGTACCTGAACTGTACGACTCCCCCTGTGGAATTGCGCACAGAAAGGTCATACTGCGTCGTGAGGTCCTCCAAAGCCTTCATCAGACGTCGTTGCATATACCCGGTCTCGGCCGTTTTGACAGCGGTATCCACCAGGCCTTCGCGCCCTGAGATGGCATGGAATAAAAACTCCGTGGGCGAAAGACCTGAGTAGAAACTGTTCCGAACGAAACCCTTGGAGGGTGGTTCTTTAGATTTCTTTGGGAAATGTGGCAGGGAACGATCTTGGAAACCATCCGGAACACGTTTTCCAGAAATAATCTGCTGCCCAACACAAGCAACCATCTGCGAGACGTTAATGACGGAACCTACCGCCAGCGTTGGATTAGAATACGCCGACTACGCGTTCCATTCTGCTCACCCTTGGATCCACAAGTGGCCATGATAAGAGGAGCATTGTGACGACTGAGTTCCTCCATGCATACCTTTCCAACCTCATCACGAACTTTGGACAAAACAGAAGATATAAGTGCTTCGAGAGTCTGCTCTTGGTTACAGCCTGGCTTATTCTCCAGCAGTCCTTTCTTTGCCTTCGCGATAAGGTCAACGCACTCGGCATAAGCCGCCTCCACTTTTTTCTCCTTCATGGCTCGTAATTTGGGCCCTGGGATGACATCATTGATACCAAGGGAGAACCCAAAGTTGGCTAGAGGAACTTCAGTGTTTGGAATCTCTCCAAAACAAAAAAACCTACCGAGCCATCGGGCACACAATTTTGCAACGCGATTCATAGCTCCCGCTGCTTCATGCGGCCCATAATCACGCAGTATTACACCGAATATCGACTTCTTCTTCCCGCTCCCAACAGTTGCCTTATCCATGACGCCACACATGATTTCGCTGTTGACGACAACGAGCCACCCGTCGTTTGGAGAAAGATCCGGGAGTGGTTTCATGGCATAACAGTCCGCTCTCGGTTCGTCCACCCTATTACACTTCGACTCGACATTGACAAAAACATGTGACTTGTTGTTCGGGCGCATGAGGACATTAAAAATTTGCTTCCCGGTCCATAGGCGCACGGGCTTCCAGACGGTAGGAGGTGGTATATCGATTTGGAGATCCGCGTCTGCCAAATAACAACATATCTGGGCAAATTGACGACGGTCAAAGAAAGTATCCCGCTTCGTCATGAGATATGAGGCGGTGATGAAGTCTTGGATGGCAGCGATGACGGGTTCGCCATTTCGAGGAGTCACAAGGTTGTGTTTGACGCTCATGAGTTCTAGTGCTTCTGTTCGTGCTTCTTCTGTCTGTGGCACGTCTATCGACCGGGTAAGTCGTACGAATAGCAACCTTATTTCGAACACCTACGAAGGTTCATCTCGTCACCATCAAAATCGGCGTTGTATGGCCCACAGACACATTCATTGAGACGGAATGATCGCCACGGCCGTATACGCGCCCGATGGCACATGATGGAAAGCTACAAGAGACGTGTGAGCTTGCAGACCGAGCAACTTGCACTAACACCACCTTGTGTAGACTGGGCTGACGGTTGAAGAGAACAATGTCCCCATTAGTAATATGACGTTCTACAGTATCCCCAACGCGCAAGCTGTCTGCTATTGAATTTCGATTCCCAAATTTGAGGTACTTCTTGAAACCGCTGCTGCCCGCTGTGACATAATTTGCACCAGGGTGGATGTCGCAGCCGTTCCGAATTGCTTGCCGAAGTACTTCAATGTTGTGTGGTGTAACGCGCTCAGGGTAGGTCAGTATTTTAGCAACTCGCTCCGGGACAGCGACTTCGTCAATACGCAAGTTTGGATCGGGTGAGATAACAGTACGACCCGAGAAATCAACGCGCTTTCCAGAGAGGTTACCTCGAAAACGACCTTGTTTTCCTTTCAATCGTTGTACAAAACCCCTTATGGGTTTCTGGCCAGCCTGAGATGGAACGCCGGGTAACTCGGAGTTGATATACATTGCAACAGAAAGCTGCAGAAATTCCCAATGCTCCTGGTAATCATAAATCAGAACTAAAAAACCCGCGCTGAACATTATTCACACCATGAACTGCGCAGTCGGTGCGCCCTTTGAAAGACCCTGTTTTATGAGAGCATTGGTAAATACTATTTCCGTGAGCTTTACGGTGAGATCATCTTCATTTGAAGCACCATCTTGCGCGACTGATGGACGGATACAAACTGGGGGGACCGAGATGTATTGCCAAATATATTCTTCCGGGCGACCAAACTCAGGTTTGAGACCGAGTAACGCACAATCCTAAGTGTGACTATGAGCATGACCCGGGATGGAAAACCAGCAACGGCTGTACCTCGTCTGATATCCTTTTGAAGAGATCGAGGGTTTTCAACGGGTTGAGGTCCTCCTGAACGGCTTTGTTCAGATACACCCCAAGTTCTTTTTGCGCCTCTACAGCAGGCGCGAACGTGCGCTTCCACCTCTCCATCTCGTCAACCGTCTTCTTTGCCCTGAATTTGTCGTGTATGATCCGCAGGGCACCGACTTTCTTAACTGCGCCGTTTGTGGCTGAGCAGTACGGACAATATATGACTTTTCGCGCCATGGTGTTGATAGTTTTGCATAACGCTTGACGATGTACATTTTCCAGATTTTGTCGGCGAAAGCGTTTCAGAAAAGCACGTCGATCTGGCTCCTCAAGTAAAACGCGTGCACAAGTCTAAAAGGCACGATCAGCGGACCATTACCGAATCTCATTGCACCTACTTTGCAGATGCATTGTAATATCGCAATGGTATGTTTGAAATAACCGATATGAAACACAGGAACAACCAATTTGATGTACGCGTAGTGCCCCACACAATCCACGGAATTTAATCCACAGGTTTCACAGAAAGCATTCTTCTCTGTGGTACCCTAAAGTCGAGGTGAATGACGATCTCCACGAGCAGTAATGGACATTTACAAGTCGTCGGTCCAGTACTCCATCCTTGACTGGAAGTCGATCTGTGGGTGTGTACAGGTCGCGGTGAGTCACCTGGAACTCGGCCAACTTTACAGTGTCCTGAGCATTCAAGATACTGAACTGGAGTTGCTTGCTAGGAACATGTGAGTATGTATCCCATCATATCATACATGTATACTTGCATGACCTTCGGTGCCTGTGTAGACACAGATTCCTTCATGGTCGCTAAGTTCAGCACTAAGCCTCGGATGGACTAAGATGTTGTCACGCGGTATTTAGATTAAGTCACGCTGTGTGACGGAACAGTCACGATGCGTGACACATAGATCGCACTTGCGCGTCGCGTCTGCTGCTCCATACCGCACAACAATGTCAAGAACCTCCTACGACAGATATCTCACTGTTTTCTCTCCAGAAGGGAGGCTTTATCAAGTTGGTTAGTTCTTTGAGATTTGGCGATGGTCGGGCATTCAGAACTGACGGGAACGTGAATAGAGTATGCGTTCAAGGCAATCTCTGGTTCCGGACACACAGCTATCTCAGTGAGGGGCAAGGATACTGCGGTTGTCATCACACAGAAGAAAGTTCCCGTATGTCCTCAATTGACTTGTATACTCTCAATGCTCACGCGGAACAGGATAAACTTATTGATGCTTCCTCCGTCACACATCTCTTTAGCATCACCCCGACTATTGGATGCGTCATGACTGGTTTAAGTGGTGTGACTCACGATAGCTACTGTTTGCAATCTCTGACCCATGTCCTTAGCTGATGCAAAAGCACAAGTATTTCGCGCTCAACAAGAGGCTGCAGACTGGAGATACAAGTATGGGTACGAGATCACACCCGACGCTCTGGCGCGACGGTTGGCAAATATCAATCAAGTATATACCCAAAGAGCGGCGATGAGACCGCTAGGTATTTGTGAGTTGCTTGTCGATACCACGAGGAGCTCCTGCTGAACTATCCATGATAGCAACGATCTTGATTGGTATCGATCCTGAGTGTGGACCCCAGTGCTTCAAACTCGATCCGGCTGGCTATTTTGTGGGCTTCCATGCGACAGCCGCTGGCCAGAAACAACAAGAAGCGATGAACCACTTGGAGAAGAAATGGAAAAAGTTGGACAATGGGAGAGGTGCTGATGATGCCGCTGCCGCGGGCAAGAAGCTCAGTCGGGCGGAAGTCATTGAGGTGAGTCGAATACCGATGGGCACCCTGTCAAACTGATACCCCTTTAAAGGTTGCAATCGAAGCCATGTCGACAGTTCACACAACGGATTACAAGCCAGGAGAGATAGAAATTGGGATCGTGTCCACAGCCGACGAAGAAAATCCTAAAACAAGGGGAAACTGGCGAGTGATGAATGAGGCTGAAGTAGAGCAACACCTGTTGGCATACGCGGAGAAAGATTGACCCAAAGAGCATGTATTTCACAAGCTGATAATGGCATCTGAGCTTTGCGTGTCAGGTACCGGTGCAGAGATATTAGGCTAGATTTACAAGGTCAAAGCAGACATCAGAGTAGTGAAGCGCCACCGCTCTGGGTGTATTGTCAATGTCTTTTGAAACGATGGGAGACGTTTCACCGCATACCTGAATAGCATCGATTTCGAGTTCTTGCAGTTCGTGGTGCTTGGGTCGCCAGAGGCGCGCTGGTGCATCCCAAAAATCACGGAAAGACGCCTGTCCGGTGGTCCCTGGAGTGTTCTGTGTTTGTTGAAGGCTGCCAGAGAATGTCTTGCGATACTCGGGTGGAGCCGCCGGATGCGGATGGGCCGGTGCAAGTGCTGCTCGCCGAGTCAGAACGAGGGAGACACAGGGGAAACAATACGAGTACACGAAGGCAAGACGCGCTTTCCTATGAAGCTGATAAGCGGCTTGTGGGCTCTTGCGGAGAGGACGAGGAGGGAGGGATGAGACATGTTGAGGCTCTGCGAGAGCTTGGGAATGGCTAAATCCGGCTGCCGTGCTGGTGGAGGGTTGACATATGTTTGTCCTTATTAGTATTGAAGGGCATTGCCAAACAGAGACGCGTTCCGATTCCGAGCCTGAGGCTGTGTTGATGCGGCGAACGTTATGTGCTCACGTTTCAGGAGTGGTCAAGGCTTACACTGAACTTGCTACGATCCGCAGTTGATTATACGGCCATGGTTCAAGAACTTGATCGGTACAAAGCCCTCTCCTCCGCATCTAGTGGTCAAGCCTCCGCAACCTTTACTGCCATCCGCGTCGGTAAGGTGCTGTGTCCTAGTAACCGCTCATGCCATCCTCATCCACCGTCAGCCCTCGTAACAAATCAACTCAGCATTGATGCTAGAAAAGCGTTGGCCCAGCTAATACTCGACGATCTGAGGGCCGCTCTCCTTGATAACACTATATCTCGTCTTTCCGGGGATGGTTTGTCACTTCTTTCTCACAGTGTCTGCGTCCTGACCAGCTCCGTCACAGATGCACCTCAGGCTTTAAGCACCCTCAAAAGCCTTGGCGGAACACCGGAAGTAGCAAGCACCCTTGGGATATCATCAAATCTTCGCTGTTTGTTGAAGTTATCCTCAAAAATTGACGATTCCGTGCAGAATGATGCGTTACGATGTGTTGCAAATACCGTGCTCCTCAACGAATCTGCACGTGTCACCCTTGTCGGCCCTGAAATTGACGGTGGCAATATCTGCATTGACTTACTTCGGGTCGGGTCCCCCCTTTCTTGATCGTTTTGCCCTCTCACGTCAATTCACAGAAATCCACGATTGAGCACGTCTTTCTTTCCTCCAGAATTCTTTTTCTCTGTACCGCTACTATTTCCTCCGCCGCACCATTCATTCAATGGCTGGTCGAACATAAACGCTCTAATGTGCCTGGTTCCGGGACCGCAGTTGACATAATCGGAACTAAACTGGATGACCTTATTGAATTGATGAAAGAGGGGAATACCACCGTCAAGGACGCCGTCACGGATTTGCTTAAGCTAATATTCAATCTTTGTGTCCACTATCCCAAGGTGTGGGATGCGTTACACGACTTGCGTCTGTACTAATTCGTTTTGCAGCTGGTAGACTGCGAAATACAGAGCCCCGAGGTTAAAATTTCAGACGCTGATAACAAAGTTATGGGCGACTATTGGAGCACCAGGTTAGACAGGTGAGCCTCTTACAGTCCATTACTTGTCTTTCTCACCTGGTTCCCAAGTCTTTTGCCACCACTTCTTCGTGCCTTCCATGTCACCTCTTCTGCCAGCAACCCACTGGAAATACCGCTCCCCCACGTCATCCATGCTCTCATAATAGTCCCTGTTCTTCCGACCAATCGAAATCTCTGGTTCGGGAAGCAACCCTCTGCACCTATACTCCCCGACTCCGCCAGCGCTTCTTCATCTAGTTCAGCGAGTCGTGATACGTCTCGTTCCGGTTTCAAAGAAACAAAATCACGGCTGTTTGAGCGTGCATCCTCTGTTTTATCAGCAGCTGGACGTCGCTCGTTATCATGCTCGTCGGGATCCCGCTCCGGAACACCAATACTTCAGGACTCTGCGCTACGCGCGTATGAATTATTGGATGCTGCGCTTGCCCATTTCATGCCCGGAGACATTCATTCGGACGATCCTAGCATTCGAAGTCGATTGCCAGACGGGGAAACCTTGGACGAACTAGTTTCCCCTCTTGTTATCCTCATCACGCGCTTTTGTCTAGGCGATGAGGACGCCAAGGCCAGGATAAGGAATTGGTTTATCCCACCAAACCTAGATCGATCCAGTCCGTTAGAGGCTCGATCCGATCTTCTGGGCAGATGTCTGCGCCTCCTGCAGAGCGTATACCATAGCCGACTGAACAGGGTTTGCGGGGAGATGTTTTTCGCGATGTGTGATTGTGATGGTGAGTCAAGCGCGTTTACTATTCGTCATTGTGGCTGAGTACGGCGACATTAGCCATGACTTTATCTGGCTATCTTGGCTATGGGAATGTTGCCGGTTTCCTCTTCCAGAAGGGAGTTGTCTCTGTACCAGCGAAATCGAGTACATCAGGTGCACCAATGACTACTTCCACTGGCTTGCCCATCAATCCAATCACTGGAACGATTGAGAAAGAGCATGGGCCCATCTCTATGACCGAGGAGGAGAAGGAGCAGGAGGCTGAAAAACTATTTGTACTCTTTGAACGACTAGAGAGAACCGGGGCTATGCCATCCGGTCAGAACCCTATAAGGAGGGCCATACAGCAGCGGAAGCTGGGCTAGCTTAGCGGCTGTATCTTTTAATTATTTATGCTAGCAATCACCAGTACGTGATATTTGCGTTCGTCAGGTACATAGATATAGAGTGAGCGAATATTACGCATGAAAACGTGCAATCAATCAAAAGTAATCTTCTGACCCTCAAATTTTGTAATACCACCTGTCCGAGCGCCTCGTCCCTGTCCCCTTCCCCTTCCCCTTCCACCTCTATCTCCTCCATGACCCCCGCGGCCACCCCCGCGTCCACGATTAAAGTCAAATCCTCCACGCCCGCCGCGCCCGCGACTTCCCTGCAACAGCTCTTAATACGCTTGTTTTGATACCATAAATCAACGCACCTGTCCACCACCGCGACCACCGGCACTATCCCGGGGCTGCGAAAAGTCCAGCCTGATTGGCCGGCCGTCAAGCTCAAAGCCCTGAAGTGCTACATGGGCCTTTTTGGCGGTTCCGACTTCACTGAACTCCACGTATGCAAATCCTTTTGGTTTTCCCGTCTCGCGATCTGTAGGTAAACGGATACTTTTGACGTCTCCATGTTCGCCAAAGGTTTCCCATAGCGCATCCTCGTTGATACCCCAGCTGAGATTGCCAACAAACAAAACAGCCGACGGTGGGCTCTGCTCATCGCCGAAGGCCTTTGCACGTTTTTCAGCGGTAGCCTTCTTGTCCGGTGGATTACTCTTGTCAATGTGTACGGCACGACCATCAATTTCTTTACCATCCAAGGCGAGGGCTTTTTCAACCGCATGAGTATTCTTGAAATGGACGTAACCGAAGCCGCGAGAACGACCGGTGTTGCGATCCATTTGAACATGGGCAGATTCAACTTCTCCACACTCGGCGAACTCTTGAGCTAGCCAATCGTTATCGACGTTCCATGATAGTCGGCCAACGAAAATGCTCTTTGTTTCTCCGCTTGAGGTCCCAGCGTCAGCGCTGTCATTCGCGAACTTGACTTTTTTGGGTACCCCGACCGATTCGCCGTCTGCTTTGCGTTTCTTAATTGCTAGTAATTGTTAACCACCAATGATTATCGCAAATAGATGATCTCAAACCTTCAGCGGGTGCGGTTTGGACAGGTACAGATGGCTCCTCCTCTTCGTCGCTGTCACTCTCGCTGGAAGATTCCTTGGAACTCGACTCAGAAGCATCAGATGAATCATCCTCAGAGTCCGACGTTTTTTTCCCTAACGGTATGTTAGAGTGATGATCACATGAACCGAAGTAAACGCACCGTTGTTACGAGATATCTCTGTAGGAACAGATGTCATCTCCTTGTCACCGTCACTATCTTCACTCAAAGATTCTTCGGAACTCGATGCATCAGATGAATCGTTTGAAGATTCAAATGCCTTTTTCCCTGACGACACGCTAGAGCAATGATCACATGAATTAAACCAGAACATACCCTTGTGAGGAGATGTCTTCGCGGGAACGGACGCTATTTCCTTGTCACTGTCACTATCTTCGCTTGAAGCATCAGACGAATCATCCGAAGAGCCTGTTGCTTTTCGTGCTACTGAGATATTAGAGTATAATAATCATTCCGGACAGACATGATGTACCCGCTGCAGGAGTAGTTTTCAGGGACGCGGGCACCTTTCCCTTGTTGGTGTTGCTCTCGTCGCTGGAAGATTGCCCAGAATTTGATTCATCGGAGGACTGCGCCGATATTTTTGCTAACGAGGCATTGGACGGCAATTGATTTTCCGATGAGAGGAGACGCACCTGCAACCTTCGCAAGAATCTCTGCTGAAGATATTGGAACTGTGCTAGGTTTCGCTTTGGTCGGCTCCGCTTTCTTTAGAGCGGTTTTTTTGTTGTTTTTATCCGCCTTCGCCATCGAGTGCCAGTGAATCTGAGCGCACTACGGTCGCCTAGTGATATTAGTAAATTATGTCACTTGTGAAAATTTTCACAAATCAATACACGTGACCACTAATTGAGGGCAAGTCCAGAGGGCGGGGTACTCGGTTCAGTACCTAGGCCCTGGCAGTCAGCCTCATCATGGACAATGTATTTGACGTTATCGTGCTTGGCACTGGGCTGTCAGAGTCGATTGCTGCTGCGTGAGTTAGATCCTCACCTAATATCCACTACTCAACCAAGTGCTCTCAGCGCCCTCGCCAAGGCAGGACTGAAAGTGGCCCATATCGATCCGAACCCGTACTACGGCGCTGATGAGGCCACATTGACCTTGGACGAACTGATTCAGTGGGCAGAGATGCGTTCAACAAATTCCGTCGAGGAGCCTGTTCATTATCGTGTGGACTATTTGTCTCCAAATCGCCCGTCTCAACCGAGACAATACTCGATTTCGTTGTCGCCCTCCGTTATTCCGTCTGTTGGGCCGTTTATATCGTCTGTCATCTCCTCTGGCGTTGCCCGCTACGGCTCATACAAGCTCCTCGGTCCCATTGGGATTTACCGAGACGGCAAGTTCCAAAGTGTTCCGCAAAACAAGGAGACTATATTCCAAGACCGGAGTATTTCGCTAGTCGAGAAACGTCGCCTCATGCGTTTCCTCGCATTTGTCTCAGGGGAATTTGAGAACAGCCCAGAGCTCCAGGGTAAAGAGGACACACCTTTTGACGACTTCCTTTCCGGGTCCTTCGGCCTGGGCAAGGAAATTTCTCAAGTGATCATGTTCTCCCTAGCGTCTTGTAATTTCTCTGGTGGTGAGATGACAATGTACTCCTTTCCATATTTCCTCACTGCTACTTAGAATCAACGTCGATTGCGTTACATCGTATGCGCAGCTGCCTAAGGTCAGCTGGGCGATATGGCTCATCGCCATTTCTTGTGGGTTACTACGGGGGGTCAGGCGAGATATCCCAGGGATTTTGTCGTGCCGCAGCTGTAAATGGCGCGGGCTACGTCCTCGGTCGCAAGATTTCGAATCTTGTTATCGGAGCACAGGAGCCTGAATCCTTTTCTGTCGAACTCGAGGATATCCCCGATCCCTTTCGATCATCGTGTATCTTGACATCCATGACTTGCGTCCCTCACTGCTTGCGATCACGAGTGAACTTCATGTCCTACGATTCCAATGTACCCGGTACAACCCGATGTCGTGCCGTGGCCCGTTGTATTACTATAGTGCATGGCACCCTCACCCCTCCTCGATTGTACGGAACTGATGATCTCCCCTTTGTCGAAGGACAATCAGATTCGTTTCTGGTCGTGTTTCCGCCCGGATCCCTGGACGGTGGTTCTTTGACATCATCCGTGACTTTATTGACTGCAGGTGCTGGTACAATGTCTGCACCTTCGGACACAAGTACGCCCTCGTGATTGCTCAAGTACCTTTATGTCTGACGAGTATGAAATAGATATCATCTACCTTTCAATGCCTTTGCAAGAACATGACAAGTCCTCAAAGGAGCTTCTTCACCCTTACTTAACTAGGGTCCTTGATTCTCACCCTACTTGTCAATCCGTCTTCCAACTATTCTATATGCAGTACTTTACATATGACCAGCCACTGGGGGACATTGCATCAAACTTTTTTGTTCTTCCATACTTGCAGCCAGATATTTTTCAGGCTGTTGATCAGGCAGCACATGATGCCGAAGAGGCATTTCGGATTATTACTCAAGTCATGGGTTTTAGTGATAGAGGTTTTTGGGTCGATAATGTTGATAGTAACCATGTGCAAGATCTCCAGTAGCAAAGTATGTTTTAATAGACAGCACATACTTACACTCCTTGGCTAGAGGTGTGGACATTCTAGGTATAGTCGAAATTCTCATAGTGCGTAACCTTGTCTCGGTCCCTTGCAAATGTCATCAAGAACCAATGGAAGGAACCAGTCGGATACCGAACAGTGCACGGTAGGTCTCTGCGTCTCTGCCCGGAGATAGATGAATGGATTGGCTGGATTGGCTGCGAACTTAGGTGACATGACAACGTACTGGCAAAGCCAAGCATCCAGGACCGGATCGGCGGCGCGCTTCCACAAAGGTGATAAAAAGGTTTCCCGTTACCAACGTCCCATTTTACGCTTTGGCCTTTCCTGCATAACGAATGAGACTTTTGAAGATCAGCTGATTGCTTCAGAGTGAAACTGCAGAGCGGGACGTGAACCACGTGGTCCACGTTGGGGGGAACAACACATTGCAGCGGGTCTCTGCAGCATTGCGTATGACCACCAGCCAAGCCAGTGTGTGCTGAAGCATGGAGCTGAGAGAACTGTTTGTGGTGAGGGAATCCCTCGAAGCCTGACAACCTCCAGATCTCCTGGAGCAATTTATTTCACTCGATCACAAGCGCACAATGTCTATGGGCCTCTCGCCGCAGAAACTCTGGTGCACGGTCTGCTCGCTTTCGGCATGATCTAATGTTCGGACGATGAACTTTCTGAGTGGCACTAGTGTGGTCCAATGCAGTAGACATTCCCGAAGTCGACGAGCATGATCGGGATGAAAGGAGGACAACCCATCATAACTGCGAAGCTGAAGCAGCTCCCCAAAGTATCGAGCGTCCTCGCTCGAGCCACTCTACCGTTGTTTCCAGGAGTCCCGCGTCCGAAGCTGCAGTGGTTGCCTCTACGTCGGCACCTCGCATGAGTGTAGAGAACGGTGTGAGCCTGAGAGAGGCAAGCCCATCCGAAACGAGGAATTGGTTGATGGCAACAAAATATGCATGAAGGGAAGTGTGATAGCGCATATAGTGGGTGCACCAAATCCAATACCAATGGGGCTAAGGAGAGTGGGACAAGCATGAGGATATATGGAAAGTGCGCCCTCGATGTTGCTCGGTTCTCCGAGGCACTCGAAACGAGTTTTGAACGGATTTGTGGGGTGGTCCATGAGGTGTGAGGTTAACAACATCCAATGTCGGAATGCGTCCTCCGGGTCACGAAGCTCTCCAAGGCTCGAAACGAGTTTTAAAGGAGTAGCCAAGGTTGTCCAGACGACCAGGCTTGTCAGGGTGACCATGAGAAGTGGGTTCAGTAGCACCCCTCAGCGTCGAGATAACGTCCTCGAAGTTACGAAGCTCTCCGAGGCGCTCCAAACGAGTTCTGAGGAAGACACCGAGGTTGTAAGTTAAGGTGGCCTTTGTCATGGTGACCACGAGGAGTGAAGTCAGTAGTATCCCTCAGCGTCGAAATTGCGTCCTTGAGGTCAGGCGGTCCTCTAAGCTGTTCGAATCGATGCAATAACAAACCGGGATCCCACAGCCTCTACAACGACGATGGTCCTAAACCGAAGTACGTAGACCTCACCAAGAGGCTCCCTTGAAACTGCGATCACTCGTCGCGGATAGCCAAGATTACCGAGCCGTTTGAGGTGTCGCAACGGCGGACATTTGGAACCCATGTTAACTTGATCCTACTCCACTGAAGATTGGTTATCCCATTGCGTAGGATCTATACAGTTGGAGCATGATGCATGATGCATGAATGATCATAACTCTCTGCAGAGCTGAGCTTTGTCATCTCATGCAGCAATGCTTTGGCCCGTGCTTGTTCGACTTCATTCTTTGACTTCTCATGTCATGTGAGATGTACCGTGGCCAGTTGAATCAATGTGCGAGGACGGTTAGTGTAGCCCGTGTCGGAGAACAGACCATTACATAGTACATACCTACACTTCACTATACTACACTCGTTACATTACCCGCTCACTTACTCCGTACTACGCCGCGCCGCACCTTTCGTCCAGTCTGTTGTAAACTTGACCAGCGCACTTTAGCTTCCATTTATGGTAATGTTACATAAGCTTAGAGCGTACACTTTTCGGAGTAGCTTCTAGTTTATTTCCTCAGTAGCTTGACATCTACTGAGGTTCTCATAGTTCCTAGCTTAGACCTCTGCCGAGCAATTCCAACCTCACAACACAGTCTATTGCCACTCGACTGGAGGACTTACTGTCCTTACGATCTAGCTCTAGCTCGCCCAGTCTCTAACAGCCCGTACAAAGAGCATTACGGTACAAGCCAAGGGATCTCGAGGGAGGCATTAACATCCTCCACCTGACAGAGGACGAATTTTGCCATCGCTAGGTTCGACTAAGCCGCCGCACGAGAAGGCTGGTCCAGCGGACAAATGCTGAGCGCGCTGGTTCACACTCTATAAAATGCACCAGATCCCGTTTCTCACCCTGCTTTCGGTAATGTGAGAGAACTGTAGCCCTGGCTTGTTGCATCTTCTAGTTCAGCAGGGTGTTTTGTAACCGACTATGGACAAAGTGCACTGATTAACAAAAATCATCTCCACACAGTCGCTTACCTACATGATGAGGGAGAGACACCCTCGACAACGACAAACTAAGTCTCCGGAACTTTCGCCACTAGATAGTTACCAAAGTAGATGAACACAGAGGATACAGCCTGAGCGTCCCTGTCTCTTTAGAGGAACGTAAATGCTGTCAGTGTCAGCACTCAGACCCTGTATATAAAACTCGGTCCCACTCATGAGCATCTCTTGCCCTGTGATCTGATAGCCTAGCTGTTCCCCAGTACCCAACATGAGTTGGAATTCGAATGGAGCATAGACTGGAGACAAGCGGTGACCGACAGGTCCGACGGGCTGCCGCCTGTGATTATGTCAGGATCTTACACTGGGATTGGACCGGGATGAGATCGTGATTTATTGATGAGTGCTTGGTTTCGGTTCTCTATTTATGGCCACTGCGATGTACCATGGTGTGGAGACGCGTCAAAGACCAAGAGCAACGTCTGCCTCACGGATCCCTACATTGTTATTAGCGATCCCTGCAAGCCGCCCAGAGAAAGCGAGTTCCACACTTGTAATACTCATCTCCTCGTTCTTGTCCGTGTTTATTGCATGGTCTGAAAAAAAAAGGACCCATCCTGCGGCTTGGACCCATGGTTGAGGGATTTGTTCTTTCCCTCCCTCCTGCATGAGGTTTGGGTTGGCAATTCCAGTGGTCCGGGTATGCTGCCCTGCAAGATAGGTCAGTTGACAGACGAACAGCCGGATCTCGAAATGCACTGTCGGTGGGATAATTGGAATCAGAGGACATGCCAGTGTTTCCTGACGTTTGAGAGTGAAGTCTGTTTCATTTCTTTGTCGAACGCTCTTCACTGGCAAGTTCAGAAAACTGGCTCAGGGAGTCGGAACTCCTGGGAATTGACATGCGCCAGGTGGTGACCGGTGCCAACTGGCATGCAGCAAGGATGACTCGGACATCATTGCAATAATGGTGTCCTTGATCCTGAATGTCATCAAAAGTTGTCGTTCGATGGAACGACCGTTGGCAACACTGAGTAGATTATAGAATACCAAGTGTGTAAGTCTGACTCGGAGAATCAGTGTTACTACATGGGTCGCAGATGCACTGGCCTGGATGTCAAGCCGAGGTTCGGGTCAGTGACCTGGCATTTCGACGACTTTTGTTTTGTCTGTTTAGCTGAGGGCACCCACTCGTATGAACAAAATTTTGTCTTGAATGGAGGAATCGAAAATCCGGCCTACAAACCTGTGGCTGGCTGAGACTGAGTAGCTGTAAAATCTTCCCCAATTATACATGGTACAGATCCGACGCGATGCTGCTCGGCCACTAGGTGTAAGCACACCGGCTTCCCTAGTTCCCAGTAACTAATATATATACCGCTCGTAGTACTGAACACCAACTGTTCAGTATCTCTGCCTTTTGGCTTAGCGGCTAAGCGCGGCGGACTAGTCGTTACACTAGGTTCTATGAATGTACACAAAGTATATAGTCTACATAGATACGACTCGAAGACAAAACATCTGTGCGGGCATCGTATTGCCCGGAGAGACAACCGCCGATGATCTTCGTCTCAAAAGTCCATCAGGAAGAAACCAAAAAAGGAGGAAGAAACGCCAACGTATAAGCAGAATGTCAAACGCCCGCTAATGCGTCCGTCTGGTGCTGTTGTTTCTCTGGCGTCTCAACAGTGCTGCGTTGTGAACTTGCTACTTCATCTAGGCCTCTGAGTCCAAGTCCAGTAACAGCTGAGAGCCCACCAGGTTCCGTCGCGTCTTGCTCCCGACCGCGTCGCGTGCGTGGGCGTCCACGATCTCCATCTCCGGGAATCGCTACATTTTCCCTCTGTGCCCCTCGTTCTCCGCCCCGCGCGTCGTCTTCCCGTACACTCTGCATCCCGCCTCCCGTCCTGCTGAAGGGCCCGTCTGCCGTCATTCTTCCATAGTTGTGCAACGTCTTCACAATCGCGCCGAGGTAAAGCAACCCAAGGAAGAGCTGCACGGAGATCACAACTCTTGGCCCTAGGGCAGCGGTAGGACCAAGAGGTTGAGGGGAAGTAGGGTCCGCAGAGCTCCCATATCGCCAAACAAACGCGAGGATAGCAACGAGAAAGTAGATCATAGACCTGTTTTGCCATGCACAGCAAAGAAAGAAAAATTAGGAACGTCATGCGACCAAGGTGAGTATGAGTCGTCTAATAAGCATGCGACGTACCAGGCGAGCCAGATAGCAGGCATAGCCAGCATAACCCACACATTCCATAGAATGAACGTTGTAGTCCTTGCAGCTTCCTGTGAAACGACAAAACGAGTTGGGTAGAAAAAAGGAATGAGAGATATCACACCTACCTCAGCCCATCTGGTTGCCTTGTCCATACTCCGCATCGTCCCAAACCTAACAATATATATGCACCCATACGACAAACTCAGCAAGGCTGATGTCAACGAAAGGAGCGCTGCCGTTCTGATAACAGGATCGGTTGCCATCTGCTGATTTTGGAACATCGAAAGGATAGCTCTGTTATTTAGAACAGTGAGTGTCACCCAAACCCTGGTAAGAAACGAAACAACGGATACAGACGAATGGAGCAAAGCAGAGACAAGATTCATTGTCTTCCATTCACGCAACAACGAATCGATAAACGCTTCCCAAGAATGTTTGAATCTGATCAAAGCAGGTGAAACGTTGGTGGTCGTCCATTCATCTGGGAAAGGCAAAGCTGGAGCAGGATGGTAATGAGCACCAGGAGGTATGGGGCTTGAACTGATGATTCGTTCTCGTTGTTGTTGATAGCCGGAACTAGCGTAACATTCGATCATACGATCTATGTCTGGTTTACTGAGCTGAACATCCTCGTAAACCCTCGCTATTCGTGAAAAGTATAAGGAGGGGAGACGAAGAAGTAACAGCAAGTAGGTTTGCCTAGGAAAGGTATCCAGAATGAAATACCGAGCATCCCGGAGGAAGGAAAGAAAACGGTCCTTGGTATTACGACGCAAGGGAGGGATACAGCAGAAAGAATTCTCTTCGCACATTGAGTCGAATGGTAGGCTGTGCTCAATATCAGGGCTGTAGACAGAGAGACGGCGAAGGCGGGCGCGGATCCGGAAAGGATCAACAGGAACGAAGGGGTCTTCATGAGTACGTTGGAATCCGGACCAGCTAAAGAGACGTATCGGGGAGGTTGCTCTGGAAGGGGGAACAGAACCAGTTCGAGGAGATTCATGGCCAGGTTTCTTTGGGGAGTTGGCAGCTCCTGTCAAACGCGCGAGTGAAGAAGGTCGGGCAGGATCACTCGAACGGTTTATCCTTGTCATAGTAGCGTCAATCCCTCTGGCGCTCTGAGGGACAGCGTCGCGAAGAAGGGGATGAATCTGGACCTTTGCACGAGAGCTGTAGTTTGGGGTTGATGCGGAAGCGCGACTGTTTTCGAGAGAGACGCGTTGATGGGAACTGTTCTGACCTGATTCCTCTGTTGTCTGTGGCCTGGCATCGTGGCTTTCAGGCGAAGTAGGGAAGGGTCGTGCAGCCAGCAGGCCTCGCAGGGAAGGGGCAGAGGTAGAGGTTGGTATAGCACTCCGTTCATTTCGAATAGAGTGATGAGAAATTGCACTTCCAGGTAATGCGGACAACTTGTCGGTGCTTCCAACCTCTGGGCCGTCACTTTCGCTTGACTTTAGAACTAGTTACGTGGGGAATGGTAAAAAAAGCCGGCTTACACCCGAGAGACATGACACACCTTGGGTTAGCTGAATTGGGCTCTCAGTTGCTAGTGGCTGGGCTGGATAGAAAGCTGATTCACGAGGGGAATCAGTGAAAGGGGGAGAGTTGCTCATGTATTAGCTGTTAAACGTAGCAAATAAATCACTGTTGGTATGTCGTGACAAGGGAGAGGAGGAGATAAACAGGACGGTATCACTGGCCACTGCAACATGTTCAAATGAGGCAAAATTTGCTTCCAAGTGTCGTAAACTGAGTTACCAAGGAAGCCAATTGTGCTGAACTCTGTTTCCATCCATAAGCGCCATCACCTTCCATGCCAAAAATGGAATGCTTTGATCAGCAAGGTGCGCTTGTGACGCATGACCGTCACACGTCACGTCACGTTCGGCAAGTACCGAGGAATGCGTCAGTTGCAGGTTTCCAGCGGAGGGGCAAAGACAGTGCAGAGAGCAGTCGAAAATTGAACACCATCGCTCGGAACTTCCACCACCCACACCAAACCGCTCACGAACACAGCGCTTCCCTATGGTGTTATTTCTTTGTCTTTTCTCCCCACAAGCAATCCGGAATGAACAAGCGAATACTCGTCTATCTACCTCTGGAAACTGGGAAGGGGACTGCACCCCCGGGCGGGATGCAGAATGGACTGGCGTGTGGCTGGCGGGGAGGCCAGGGAAGCGGGCAGGTACCTTGGAGGAGCAGCAGGGTGTCGCGACTTGAGCCAAACAGAGGTAAATAGGTGCACCGCCACTCGCAAACAAAGGTGGCGACGTCGGACGGGAGTGTTTCCACCAACGCAACCGCGCTTGGCTTCATTCTGGAATCTCCTCAAGAACGCCTGACAATCAGGGTACCCTCAATGACGACGGGCAGTGTCCCCTTACGCCGCTCGGGTCGCCATAGGACTGGCTCCATCCTAACACAAAACAGTCCCCCATCCACATCAGAATACCACGGGAGCGAGCGCTCGGTGATCGACGACAATCCCCCTTTTCTTGAAGCCGAGCATGTGATCAAGCAGGAGCAGTGGGGTCGTTCGTTGAGGGGCCGCAAGGTCAAGAAAAATAACTACAGGGAGTCAGGTAGCGAAGACGATATACTTGGCAGACTCAACCTTCCGGAAGATCCTCCCGTGAACGGAAAAGCGGAGCCAGATATAGAAGATGAGGATGAGGAGGACGATGAACAACCTAGGCGGTCTCTGCGCCGCACATCACGCATCACTCGCCAGTCAACCCGTTTACCTTCCATCGCTACAAACCCTCCAAGGCGCATGACCCGAGCCAGGAGTCGTGCTATTACGAAGAGCGACGAAGGCTACGTCGACGAACCCTCCGAGGAATCAGAGGATGCCGAGGGTTCTCTTGAAGACGCCCCACACACATCGTCGGACCTAGGAGCAGACGCTGATGCAGAGGGAGAGCCCGACTTCGATGCCGAGGGAGAACCAGACCTCGAAATCCAAGACGACGGTAGACCGTATTCTCTCCGACAGAGGGCGAAGATCAACTACGCTATCCCTCCCCCTATAGAAGAGACAAAACCACTTCCAAAGAGCCGACCCGGTCACCGTAGCGGTGTACGTACCAAACGTGGACCAGGGTGGAGTGCAACTGGAGCAGAGTTGAGCAGGTGGATGGGTATGCCAATCGAAGATTCCGTGAGTCATTTGGTGTCGTGCAATGGCCTAGCCGATACTTATACAAGACCATAGGACTCGGACGTCCCTACCCGCACACCGAGGAAGAGCTTTGGGGCTACTAGTGGATTGATGGGTGCAGGTGCTGTCGGCGCTGGTGGCGCCGGTATGTTTCCTGGAGAGCTCGCCGCAGCCGCTGGAACTCCATCCAATCTCGGCAAGATCGGTGATTCAGGTTAGCGGATGCCCTTATCTGATACCCTTCACTCATCCCATACCAGTTCTCGCTGATGCTGATCCACTGGGAGTCAATCAAAATGTGACTTTCAACGAAGTCGGCGGGTTAGATGAACGTAAGGCTACTTTCTCGTGCCATATACGAATATTTTATTAAAATGACGTGGAACAGATATTCATTCACTCAAGGAGATGACAATCTTACCATTATTGTATCCCGAAGTATTTCAACGGTTCAACCTCACCCCTCCGCGTGGCGTGTTATTCCATGGCCCACCCGGCACGGGGAAAACTCTGTTGGCGCGCGCACTTGCAGCCAGCTGTCGTGCCAATGGCAAGAGCATCTGTATGTTCCACGTGCTTTCGCCGTTATACACGCAGACCATCTCACTCCTCTTTAATTAGCATTCTTCATGCGAAAGGGTGCAGACTGCCTTTCTAAATGGGTCGGTGAAGCCGAACGCCAACTCCGTCTTTTGTTTGAGGAAGCCCGTAACTGTCAACCCAGTATCATTTTTTTCGACGAAATTGATGGCCTCGCTCCCGTTCGATCCTCCAAACAGGACCAGATTCACGCTTCCATTGTATCTACTCTACTCGCCCTCATGGATGGCATGGATGGCAGGGGTCAGGTGATCGTCATCGGTGCTACAAATCGGCCAGACGCCATTGATCCTGCATTGAGAAGACCCGGAAGATTTGATCGAGAATTTTATTTTCCTTTGCCTTCCCTCGAGGCAAGGGAGAAGATTCTTGAGATAATAACCAAGGACTGGGAGGGTTGGACCGGCGAACACGGAAAGGAGAATATAAAGGGATTGGCCAAACTTACCAAAGGATATGGAGGCGCAGATTTGAGGGTAAGTGGCATCGTGATGCAACTTATACGCTTATAGTTATCTTTACTGGCCTTTAGGCATTGTGCACAGAAGCCGCTTTGAACGCTATTCAGAGGCGTTACCCACAGATTTACCAGTCTGATGACCGTCTCCTGCTCAAAGCCGAAACGATTGGTGTGACCTTTCGTGACTTCATGATATCTGTGAAGAGTATGCACCTTCCAGCTATGCGCTGTTTCTAGTCCAATGACCTCTTTGTCAGAGCTCGTACCATCGTCCGCGCGTTCTTCCTCGTCGGTGGCTTCGCCACTTCCCGCTCAGTTAGAATCACTTTTGGCTGCAACGCTGCAAACGGTCAAGGAGGCCATCGACAAGGTTATGCCCACGAGTAAGAAGCGGACAGCACTAGAGGAAGCCCAGTGGGAGGATGACAACGAGGAAAGTGCTCTTGAAAGGGAGATGATGATGCAATGTAGGGCATACATCAGCTCTTCGGCCAACGACATGCTGATTGGATAACACAGCAATGGAAACCCTCCGAGTGTACCGTCCACGGCTTGTAGTACACGGTCAGCCGGGAATGGGTCAAGGGTATATCGGTGCAGCGGCATTACATTATCTGGAAGGCTACCATATCCAAAATCTGGATCTCGGACCACTAATGGGAGACTCGACAAGGGTCAGTTTCTTTAATTTTACCTCGCGTAACCGTGGTCTTATAGGAACTGCGCGTAGACTGTCGAGGCAGCGATCGTACAGTTGTTCGTCGAGGCCAAGAGACATCAACCATCCGTGATCTACATTCCATCCCTTCTCAGCTGGTGCGGTACAGTTCATGAAACCGCCCGTGCTACCGTTCGCGCAATGCTCGATTCGCTAGCCCCAACTGATCCCGTTCTTCTGCTTGCCATCGTAGATGGATTGTTCTCTTCCCTCCCTCATGACGTTCGCTCCTGGTTTGGAATAATTCGGGAAAATCGCCTTACCCTTCCCGCTCCGACCAACGAACAGCGTGAGGCTTTCTTCGCTGGTATCATCGCAGATGTTCGACGTCCTCCAAATCAGTTTGCAGATGGGTTTAAAAGAAAGCGTAAAATTCTTGAGGAGCTTCCGATCGCGCCACCACCTGAGCCAAGACAACTTACGGCTGCTGAACTAGCTGTCCAGGAAGAAAGTGATCAGAGGGTTATTACTTTACTGAAATATCGTCTGGGGCCCATTCTTACGGAGTTGAAACGCAAATTCAAGAGATTTACCAAGAGGGCGACTGTGAATTGATTCCCACTAGTGTTAGACCTTATTTTTGCTGACAATTCTGTTCTTTCAGGAAGAATACGAGTTTCGATTACCTACGACCGGGATCACGGAAGTAGAAATCGTCGCCACTAACGTCACTATTGATGACGAACGTGCTGTCGCGGAGGTTATTGAGGATGCCCCTGCCCCCGCCCAAGACGGTCAAACGGAAGCAATCAATGGCACGCACCCTGAACCTCAACATGTCGAGTCACCAGCCCCCCAACTCCAAGCGCAAGCTCAACTCCAAGTCCAACCTTCGAATCAGCCACAACTACCCCTCCTGTACGACATGGACTTAGAACGCATGCACATGGATCTCTACAAATGCAAATATCTAACCTCACAAGACTTCCTTGACGACATACACAAGATTGTACACAACGCTGCTTCTCGCATGAACGAGGATCTTGATAGATTCCATAAAGCCCAAGCCATGCTGACGGCTGCAGAAGTCAGCATGCAAGAGTTTGATCCTCAGTTCAAGCTTGAGTGTCAGCGGATGGCAGAGCGCGAGCGGAAGCGTAGGGATGAGAGAAGGAAGGCAAAGAAGAATTCCGCACCTGAAGGAGCACAAAATGGCACGTATGCCCCGGGTACCCGGCGGAGCGCCCGACACACTGGACAACAGCCAGAGATAGGCATCACCGACCCCCTTCAACTTGAGAGGCGGCTCAAAAGGGCGCGTTCTAGTGACCGACCCAGTGGGTCACCAGAGTCTAGCGAAGAGAACAAGGCGGAAGGTAGCAAGACGCCTAGGCAGCCGAAGAAGCGACTAAGGACGGTACTTAGTGATGAGGACGAACTTGATTTACTTGGTTCCACAGCATCGCAGCGATCGAGAACTCCGGCAGTTAGATTTGCTGACGATGGTGAAGCCCATGGCGATGAGCTACCTGTCGTTCCAGAACAACCTCAACCGATTATTCAGCCATCAACTGCCTTATTGCCAGCCGACGTACCGTCCGATGCCATGGCGGTCGACTCTCCTGCGCCACGGCGCTCAGGTTTCGATCCATTCCTCTTGAACCCATTACCACCAGAGCAAGATATGATGCGCTCTGCGACTCTTGCCCCGTTACTCAACGGCATAATATCCAGTTCTGATGGTCCTGACGCTACATCATGTCCATCACCCCAACAAAACGGCTACCCACTCCCACAGACTCCTGCACCATCACAACCAGGACGTCAATCTTCCCGGACCCCCACCGTGGAACCACCCGATCTAGATATGTTGCCCGTCATTCCTCCTCCGCGCGAGCCTACGAAATCTCCTACCCCCCTTCCAGACTTTCACGTCAATGAAGCAGCACTACTCGACCTCCAGTTCCAGTTCAAGACGAGGACTAGCCAGCTCACTGTCGAGCAACTGGAACAGCTTCGGGCCGCCTGTCTTAATAGGATATGGCATCGTAGAACAGAGTGGGATAGGGACCCTCTCGTGCAGGAATTACTGGACGTACTGAACGCGTTTCTGGAAGACTGTTTGGCGGGTACAGACGACGTTGTACCGGGATCCCCTGCAGTTATCGCTTATTAGCGTATCCTATCTCGTAGACTCTGAATCGTACGATGGGTTCAATGTCACCTGGTGTTCTCGTCGATGTCGCCCCTTTCCCAGCCTTTTCCCTTGCATTGTTCCAATATTTTCGTATATGGTTTCTAGTAGGTTATTACCTTTTATGTGTTTTACAATTTTTGTTATCTTAGCGCACCGGTTCCCTTTACTTGCTTTTTCTTCGTGCTAATTTCTCCGACTAAGAGGCTTGGTGGGTTTACATCCGAACCAGCCTGTCGTAGCACAATGCACAGCTCCAGCCTCAACTGCATTACTGGGAGGTCATTACTGTGAGAATGCCACGGTGATGTGGAACAACCCAGGATGGTTGCTGGTGTAAGCAAGCCGAATATAGTAACTGAGGATGCTGAGTCATCCAACATATATGCTTGACTCATCTGATACACAATCGATGCACGCTCAGTAAGCAGGGAGCAAAGTACTCCGATAATTGAAATACGAGCACAGTACATAGGAATTGAGTAGCCTCAGAAATAATCTAATCGATCGACTTTTCCCCCACCTGTTCTCTGCGCCTAAGATTCATTATCCGACTCGTCACCACTTCGTCTTAGTCATCTTTCCTACGTTCGTAGCCTAACAGTATAGCATGTGCATCGCTTGGTATCCTGTAGTTCCGATAAGCACCGTATGGAATCATATGGCATGCTGCAGTCCCGATAACGCCAGAGCGGGCGTTACACGATGTTCGTAAAGCCAGTAGTCTGGACCTTGTTTTTTTCGCCTTTGTAACGCCAGCCACTGTGCTTGCCATGACGTGTGGCCGGGTGCGTTGATCCAGCTGTTTCATTGGGATTCATGGCAGTCTCATCATGATAGACCGTGTGTTACCAGACGTCTTGATGATCCGACATGCTCCTAAGATTGATATTGGGTCCCGTGTCCCTTATAAAGCCTCACGGTATGCGCGTCCTGAGCGCCTCAACAGCCCATTCCCTAGCTCCGTTGTCCTTTTCACGCTTGAGCAATGCCCGCAAGGTATGCATCTGAGGACGCTCTGACCGACCTCTTTGGCGTGCAGTTTTCCAAGGTGACACTTCTATGTTCGACAAGTTACAGAGGAAGCTAACGATCATCTGCTCATCAGTTCCTCAACGGTATGCCTGCTTTGGCGCTGGATCCCATCGTGCTGATCTGTTTCTTCTAGTTGCTGCGCTTGCTATTTGTGTTCGTGCATTGCTGTCACGGCTCTGATTGAGCGTAATTCTTACCTCCTTGGCTCATTCAGGCATTCGATTATTGCTTAACATTTTCTTCAGAGGTTCTTCGTCTCCACTCCTCCACTCGACAATGATGCTCACAGGATTTTCTAGGTAGAACATGTATGGGGTACGAAGCGGGAGATATCACGTATCTTGTTTACACTATCAAGATATCTCGGACTCGTAACTTCCTCACTCACTTGTTATACTCGTGCGTCACCTTATCTTTATGGTGAGTGTTTTACGAAAATGTTCTTGCGTAGATCTTTCGGTCAATAGTAGTGTGCGTGTTTCTATTGGACCTATCGGTGGACCGATTCGACCCCGATTTCTAGTGTGGAAGCATTGTCCTAGCTTTAGTTGGTCTGGCTGTATTTCCAACCATTGAACGTGCTCGCTGACACGACCCTTTAGTCATGTACAACGCCAGCATTACCTTTGCAGAGGGGATCTTAATCCTACGCACGTACGCTTTATGGGGTCGCAGTAAGAGGGTACTTTTTTTTCTATTGTTTTTGGCGGCAGTAAGTATTATTCCGATGCTTGTGTGCCTCAGTGGAATCTTGTCATTGACCTGGTCGTTTCCAGGCATTCATTGCGGGTGCCCAGATAACCTCACTGAAATTTAAAATTGTTTTCCCCGGGGACTCCACCTCATTCCATCGTCAGTTTCGTCAATTCATATGACAAGCTACTAAATGCTAGCGGGACAGAATTCTATCCAGCCTTGTGTGCTTATCGATTGTCAAGGAACAGTGGACTTGATTATGGGTTCCTAGTAGCATATGAGATGAGTACGTTCTCAGGCTCTCCGCGGCTCGCTGTCATGCAGGGTCTCATTTATTCCAGTCCTCCAGGGCATGAGTTCCTGGAGAAAGTTTCGAATATATCGCAACCTCCAAAGCAGAATATTGAATACATTATATTGGGATGGGATCTTGTATATGTTCTGGATTATCAGTGAGCGGACCCACCATTACCCTCGAAAATACCTTGACTGGAACATGTTGACTAGCGTTGTCTGGAGCCAACATGATTGTCATGGTTGTTGCACCGGTGAGTAAGCGCAACTCCTACCTGTTCCCTAACTCTAAGCACGTTCTCTTCATAGATTACATTTATTCCCGCGTTAGATACGTTTGTATCTTTTTCATGTCGTATGGGATCTGCTGCATCTTACCACGTGTTGTTTTACAACAGTGCTCAGGTAGCTATTCATAGCATTCTTGCTTCTCGGATCTTCTTCAACCTTAGGGAGTGCGATAAACAAATCCACTCCCGGGACGAGGTTTCACTGGAAACTTTACGTATCCGGGCACGGTCAACGGTTGATGCTACAACACCATTTACTACAGAAGTGGAGATGGTAGACGTAGCATAGTTGTACATTAGTAAATATGTCTCGTCGAATTGATGGCTGGAAAACAGCGGGTAGTCGTACAGCCACTGGATTACTTTATTGGTCGCTAACCTTGGGTAGTTGGTACTATCTAGATCAACCTCAGCTCTACAAAATACACGCCACGATGTCGATGCAGATTTTCGGCCAAGAAGTAACCATCTTTTGGAAAAACACGAGTCGCAACGCGCGATGCTGACCGCGTCCTTACCAGGCAACCGAAGAAAAGGCCGAAAATGCGCGTCTCTCCTCTTTCGTCGGTGCCCTCGCCGTCGGCGACCTCGTCAAGTCTACCCTCGGACCCAAGGGTATGAACAAGATCCTCCAATCCGCGTCGTCTGGAGACGTCAACGTGACCAACGACGGTGCCACGATTCTCAAATCCATCCAACTCGATAACGCGGCAGCCAAGATCCTCGTCAACATCTCCAAAGTCCAAGACGACGAAGTCGGTGATGGGACGACAACAGTTTGCGTGTTGGCCTCGGAGTTGTTGAGAGAGGCAGAAAAGTTGATCGCGATGAAAATCCACCCTCAAACGATCGTTGAGGGGTATCGGCTCGCCAGCAGGGCGGCTTTGGACGCGTTGGAAAAGGCGGCTGTAGATCACGCGTACGTTCCCGAGTCGCGTGGATGTTACTTTGTGTACCACGACCTCTGATACTTCATAGATCCGATGTCGAGCAGTTCCGTCTTGACTTGTTCAACATTGCCAAGACCACCTTGTCGTCGAAAGTGCTCTCCCAGGACAAGGACTACTTCGCGAACCTTGCCGTTGACGCTGTCCTCCGTCTGAAGGTATCAATGGTCGTTGTATAACACCGTACGCTTTACCTGAGCATCATCATGGCAGGGTTCGACGGACCTTGAGCACATTCAGATCATCAAAAAAGTAGGCGGCAAGTTGACCGATTCGTATCTTGATGAAGGTGCGGACAACTGTTGATGTGCCAAGCATACGCCTTTGACTGTTCAACAGGGTTTATTCTCGATAAATCAATCGCGGTCAACTCGCCGAAGCGAATGGAAAATGTCAAGATCTTGATTGCAAACACATGTAGGCCCTTCACGTCATATAACTTGTCATGCTGATGTCCGTCGTTAGCCATGGATACCGACAAGATCAAAGTCTTTGGCGCCCGCATAAAGGTTGACTCAACGGGTAAACTAGCCGAACTCGAGCGCGCGGAACGAGAAAAAATGAAGGCAAAGGTGGAGGCAATCGCAGCGCATGGCGTTAATTGCTTCGTCAACCGGCAACTTATATACAACTATCCCGAGTCCCTACTGGCGGAGAAAGGGATCATGGTCATTGAGCATGCCGATTTCGAGGGTGTAGAACGTCTGTCGCTCGTGACTGGTGGGGAGATTGCAAGTACGTTCGATCGTCCCGATCTTGTGAAACTTGGGAGGTGTGAGTTGATCGAGGAGATTATCATCGGCGAAGACAAGGTAAGGAAACCATCTCTGCCGCGGATGTCTCGTCTGATAGAGAGCCACAGCTCATTAAATTCTCTGGCGTTGCTGCTGGCGAAGCGTGCACTGTCGTTTTGCGCGGATCCACGAACCAGATGGTTGATGAAGCCGAGCGATCCCTGCACGATGCACTTTCGGTGTTATCACAAACAGTGAAGGAAACCCGAGTCGTTCTTGGGGGTGGATGTTCTGAGATGCTGATGAGCTGCGCGGTCGACGAGGTTGCACGGAAAGTCAAGGGCAAGAAAGCTATCGCAACAGAGGCGTTTGGGCGTGCGCTCAGGCAAATCCCCACGATCTTGGCCGACAACGCCGGGTACGACTCGAGCGACCTCGTGGCGCGGCTGCGAGCTGCACACTACGAGGGTCAGTCAGACGCTGGGCTAGGTATGTGGAGTTTCATGGCGTTTCTCTTCGTTGGTTGATTCTTCCACCTTGGTCAGACATGAACGAGGGCACTATCGGCTCGATGAAGGCTCTTGGCATAACAGAGAGTTATAAACTGAAGCGACAGGTCGTTCTCAGTGCTACCGAGGCTGCAGAGATGATCATTCGGTTGGTAACAAATTTATTCTGCATCTTTAATCGCTTAATCGATCACAGAGTGGACGACATTCTTCGTGCGACCCCTCGAAAGCGAGAAGCAGTATAAACAGAGGTTATATACAATTCCTTACCGACGTTGCTAATAGATATATTTTTGTGGATCCCCGCAATTAGTTAGGGGACTGGAGACGGCATGGCGTTTTGCCAGGGATTGCTTTAGTCTGATATCGCCGACATCTGAGATCGACAATGAGCCATTGATTCCGCTCGTTGAAACAGCCACGAACCGACCTATCGATCGATCCCAGTACGTCACTTCATGACCCTGACTGGACCTGTAAAACTCGAACGAAACTCGACTGACCGTGCCATCATACCATCCTCTGGCCTCGAATTACCACCTGAAAAAAAAAAGAAAAAAGAAATGGACACCAACTCTTTCACGTAACTCTGTCTTGGCGTAGTTCACGTTTTCTTTGACCAGGAAACGAATATGAGAGGCCACGAGCTTCAAGTTGTATCTCCACCGGTGCCGTGAGGGCTCACGAGACGTTCCAGCGCTAATTTTTGCAACAAATAGCAGCTTCTTCCCTGCGCCAGGCTTCTGGCGTATCTCCGCGGAGCGCTAGTATGAACCAATGCAACGCCGTCTGTCACTAACCCGCAATGCTCCAGCGTCACTTTGTCCTCGATCCCGACATAGACTACCCTCTCTCTATAACTGCCAAACAGTTCTGGCGCGCAGAGTGGGAAGTAATATGGGACGACCCAGACGCGTTCACGCTGATCCTCTTACACTCGACCAGCTTTCACAAGGAAACGTGGGAGCCCACATTGCAGCATCTCTTCGACGACGTCCAAGCGTATCGTCGTGGGGGTCGAGGTCGGCTCGCAACTGCCCCCAAAATCAAGTGTGCGTGGGTCATCGAATGTCCCAATCACGGCGACTCTGCGGCACTCAACGACGGCGCGCTCCAACGACCCCCATTCTATCGCAATTGTGAGCGTGTCCGCTGACTCGGATCGTCCCCGTTGTCTCGGAACGCTGATCCTCTCCCCCGGCCCCGCCCCACCGCGTCCAGTCGGATGCGAAAAGTACGCTGAAGCAGCGCATCGCTTCATGCTCCGCGCTCCAACACTTCTCCACCACCCCGTCGACTTCCAGCGCGAAAAACTCGTCGGCATCGGTCATTCCCTCGGGGGCGTTGGCATGTCCGTTCGTTCGACCGCATGCGCGCGCTCGTCTGTCTATCCCGTCACTGACGTGTGTCCGTTTTCTGTTCTGGTTTAGATCGATCCTGCCGACGCTCGCTCCCACGATCCCCTTCTGCGCCTTGATCCTGGTCGAGCCTCTCCTCACTCCCAAAGGACTCGACAAGCTGCACGACCTCAAAGTCAATCTTATCCACGGCGCATACGAGCGGCGCGACGTGTGGCCGAGTCGTGCGAGCGCGTCGACGTACTTTCGCGAGAGAACGCGGTGGGATTCGGGCGTACTGGACCGTTACGTGGTAATTCCGTCTCACCGTCACGTTCGTGCATGCGCAGCACCGTCACTAAACCTTGTCTTCTTTTTGCGTCGGGCAGCAACATGGACTCAGAACGTGCCAGGAGGTCGTCGACCCGGAACGCGAAGGCGACGCGGGGGATGACGCCGTGACGCTGGCGTGCTCGCGCGAAGAGGAAGCGGTGCGTGTTCCCGTGCGTGACCAACCCTGACGCCATGCGTGACCTTGTCTGTTTCTAGACCATGTATCGGGACATGACTGGGCCCCAGAGAGGCATCGAATCGTTGAACGTGCTGTCCGCAACGATGCCCGTCGGGGTCATCTTTGGGGATCGGAACGACTACATGTAAGTCCCGCGTATCGCGTTTTCAGATGGTCCGATCTGGACGTCAAGTCACGGTCTGTCGAACAGACCTCGCGAGGTACAAGACGCCCTCGTCGACCCAGCCTCTGGGAGACGCTTTCGGGCGGTGCGGCGCATAAAAGGGGTAGGGCACTTGGTCCGTGTTTGAGGATATGACCGATTCGCGATCATCTGCTCATCGCGACTTGCTTTCCAGATCCCCCAGCATGTACCGGCCGAATTGAGTCAGGCCCTTCTCGACGTCTGGCTCAGACTCGTCACACCTACCGACACTTTGAGCAAGCTCTGACCAGAGTCTGTGCTACGTTGCGGAGAGAGGGGGTGGTGATATGATCTATAGAACGGTGTGGTCGAGGTGGCGAGCGATCATGCACACTGTTAGCTCCAGTTAGCATGTTTACGCCCCCGATGAGTCCAGCATGTACTGTAGTCAAAGAAACCGACTCGGACTGTCTGTGTCTGGTCTCCCCAAATTAGATCTTGTAGTTTTGGGATCGGAGAATAGTTGCGCTGATCATACGAGAGTCTGGATAAACCAACTTAATGTATATTGGTCGTTTACAGGTTGCGAATGGCATGGCAAAGGTTCGCCTATGGACGACTTGCCTTGACATTTTGTCCCTGTGACACACTAAACAGCCGAAAACGAAAAACGCATATGCACGTCAATAAACAAAAAGAAAAAAGAGGGTAGACGGGACTGCACGCTTCCAAGAGGAACGGCGTGGTTCAACCGAGAAACGCCAGCCCACCACCACCACCCAAACGCAGCGCCTCATCGCTTGGGCTTAACCTTGCCTCTTGGCTGCTTGCTCGACCCCGTCATCATCACCGACGACGACGTCCTCTTCACCTTTGCAGCTTTAGGCTTGCTCGCCGAGATGAGCTTGTCTGCGTTGACGTCGTCTTCGTCGTCCTTTTTGATCTCGTCGTCCGACGCGTCTGGTACCTCGTCGTCGACCTGTGCACACCATCTCAGTGATCCACCCATGACAATACAGCAAGGGGTAGGGGGTAGACACCCACGTCAAACGCTTCTTCAAGGTCCGGCGCGGGCCCACCCGCCAGCTTCTTCGGCGCCTTACCCAGATCCATCGCTTTATGAAACGGTATCGGATGTTCGCCCGCATTGTACCTGGCCCGGATCCCCGGAGGGATGAGCAAACGAGCAAGCGACAACGGGTCCCGACTCACTTTTTCGTAAATGCCGTCTTGGTCGCCGCTGAAATCTTTTTCAACACCATCTCGTCCTTGTTCTGGTCCACGCCGAGCTCGACGATCGTATCCCAATCTTCGCGGGAGAGATAATATTCGTCCATACGCTCGATCACTTGATCGACGGCCGACTACGATAGAGTGAAATCATCAATAACCCTCAAAAAAGAGCTTGGCACGACACCACCTACCGATCCATCCTCGACGAGCGGTTTCACGACATAGGGGAACAGCGCCGGGAGATACGACTGCCGTATCTCGATCTTGTCGCCAGATACCTTGAGACGCATGTGAATCTGGACTTCGCCCAGCTGACGACCGAGTTTTCCTTGTTTCGAGTTTTGACCGAGCCATCTGGGCTGTGCGTGAGCAACAAAGAACATCCCGGGTCAAAAGGACGCACTGTGGAAAGGCCATCGCATTTGCTCCACCCCAGCCCATGCCACCCCCATACAAAAAGGAAGCAGGACGCACAGTCGAGCACACGGCGTGCAGCGGCATCAACGTCCAATGTTGTTCAGATCTGAAAAACGCAGAATAATTAGTCATCCGAGCATCGAACATGCACATGACGAACCCGTGTATGAGTGCATCCACAAGGTCGGCGTCTGATATCGAGGATGCTGCCTTGTCCATCAATTCGAGATGCTTCACCGTTTTCGGCGGACCATTCAGTTCTCTTATTTTTGCAGGCTCCGTCTTGAGGTAGTTCTCCTGTATGTGACGACGTGTCAAGTGGCCACCCCGAGCCATGGGTCAAAACCCACCTGGATGAATAGAGGAACAAACGAGTGATCATGGAAATACATCTCGATCTTGTCCCCCAACGTTTCCCTCGCGGTATGCGAAAACATATAAGGCCCAAGCATCTTATTCGTGACGTCAAACGGCGTCAAAATAGTGTTCTTCTCGTTCATTTTGGCTCTACGCCAAGTGTTAGCATCCAACACGGCGAGGAACCATGGTCGACGCACAATCCCTTGCCTTCGTCAAACGTCATGGTATCGTTGGACAATCGCCACGTCGAAAGCATATTCAGCACCTGTCGAATGTCCGACTGCGCTCCAGCGATGAGCTGATCAACGACGTTGGCCGGGACCTTCATTTTTTCCCTGTCCAAGGTGGCGTCAGACATGTACACCACGTCAAACACAAAGCACGTACTTGAATATGATCGAAAGAATGCGCGAGCGAATCGCGCTCGCATCGGGTCTGCATCCGACCTGCATCAATAAGAACGGCGTCATCGCGTACGACGTACCTCCTGAACGGAAGATTATACGTGTTGTTCTTGACGGGTCTGAGCTTCTGAGCGCCAGCATCGTTGGCTATACAAATGATTGGAATCTAAAGGAGACACCGTCATCCGTCGGTTCGCATTTGTCTGTAGGACGGCACGCACCTTGGTCTTCTTGATCAGCGCGTTCAATGCACCAACGCCTCCCCGGTCGCCCGCGGACATGCCATCGACCTCGTCCATGATAAGGCACGTCTTGTCGGTGATAGTAACGCCGAGCGCGTTCGTCGCCTGCCGCACACGTCACTCCGCCACCACTCCAAACACACCATCGACGTTGCATACCTCTTTCCCGGCCATCCACCCGTCCAACGACAGGTTGTTCGTGTTCATGCCACTCTAGAAACCGGGAAGCATCAGCACAGAGTCATCGCCGCGTCCGGCGCACGCACCTCGACGAGCTTCTTGCTCCGCGTATCACTCGCATTGAGTTCGATCGGCGTGAACCCCTCGAGCTTGGCGCACAGGTGCGCGCTCGTCGTCTTGCCGATGCCGGGCGGCCCAGATACGAGGACTGCACGAAAGATGTTCATCCCGCTCTTGCCAGGCTTTTTGAAGCCACATTTCAAGCTCGACGACCTGTCGCCACAATGGAACGTGAGGGCGAGCGAGACGGAAGAGGGAAAGGGACGGACCAGTCGTGCAACCATTGCTGCAACTTTTCCACTTGGCCCTTGTTCCCACAAATCTCCTTGAGGGTCTGAGGCGCATACCGCGTCGTCCAGAGCTGCGACGCCAAGTCCGGTTTTACACTGGCGCTGTCCGAGACGCAAACCGACATCAGCGACGACGACGAGACTAGACACCAACACGTACCCTACAGCTCTCCCCTTTCCCTTTCCCTTTCCCTCGTCCCTCTCCCGCCTCTCCAGCGCCCTCGCCTCCTCCCTCACCTTTTCCTCCTCCTTCTGCAACCTCTTCCGCGTCTTCTCGTCCAGCTGCGCGCCCCCCGGCCCACCAGGCCCCACCCGCGTCGCGATGAGCGCGAGGAACGCGTCCTCGTCGAGCGTCTTCAGCCCGTGTTTCTTGATCGCGGCGAGCTTGGCCGGGCCAGCGTTGTCGCCGAGCACGACGTACGATGTTTTGGACGAGGGCTGGAGTGTGACGCGGCTGTTCGTCGGCGGTTAGCGTCGGTCATCCGCGTCGACGGTCCACACGCACCCGCCGTAGCGCTTTGCAAGGTCGATGGCCTCCTCGCGCGCAAACGAAGAGAGTTCGCCTGTAAAGACGAAGGAGAGGCCGATGAGGCAGTCGGGGGATTTGGGCTCGGGCACCGTCTTGGATCCTGGCGCGGACGGGCCCGCAGCTTTGGCGGCCTTTGCAGCAGCCCAGTTGAACTTGGCCGACGAGGAGCTGCCCACTGGTGGCATTATTGACGTGTAGTGGTATAGTGTAGCCGCGTCTCAAGTTTAGTCAGAGTGGTACTAACTACTAGTGTAGCCATTAGTCAGACTCGGGTATCTAATCGCTATCGCTACTGTCCTCCCCACCGTCCGAGTCGTCGTCCGTCGAACTCTCCTCCTCGTCGCTCTCCTCCACCACCCCTGCCTTCTTCACAGGTCCACCCCGCATCGCCGCCATCTGCCCCGCCAGCGAATCCTCCTCCGGATCCGATATGTCGTCTTCGGGCGTCTGCTCCTCGCCCGCCAACGCACTGACGTCGTCGATCTTGAGCTGCATCCCCACATCAGCGTCCATTTGCTCAAACACCCCCCAGAAAACACCCACCGAAAGCGGCCGACACGTCTCTTCCCCGACGATCGTGTCGCTCACGAAATACACCTTCCACGTAAATAACCCCATGTTGGGCGGCGCCTGGAACTGCAGCTTGTAGCACCTAAAGTTCCGCTCTTTCGACGGGTCCGAACGAGGCACGTCGTGGATCTTCATTGGCGGGACGACGATCCGGTTCGACTTGTCGTCGGCGAGAACAAGCCACCATCCAGGCTTGCGCAGCTACGTACAGCCGAACGTTAGACCCCTCCGTTGTCACGAGTTTGACCGTTCAGACGTACCCCAGGCCAGTATGGCGCATGTGCGTATCCCGCACTGCTTCCCACCAGTTCTTCCGCATCGCCTCGGGTATTCAAAAATTTTTCGTCAATCTCTTCGTTTCTCTTCACGGATTTGGCATCCTGCACCGGCACGGGTGTGGTCGCGCCAGGTGCCTTGACGCGCAACTTGACCAGCAAAAACACGATCGACGACGGCGTAACCAGACGTTCGCCAATCACTTGCGCATCGTATTCATCTCAAGCAGGCAGGTCGGAGAACGGGTCACACACACCTTTGAAAGCTATGTCGACTACCTCGAGGCCTTGCCACGTTTCGAGTACTTTGCTAGCTTCTACAGCAAGTTCGTCCCCACCTTCCTTCAGGCCATGTACAAACGTCGCGAGATCTTGCTTTCCAGAACTCGAAGCAGTACCGTCGAATCCAGGTAGCTGGGCTTGTGGCGCAGTAACACTGCCAGGAACCAACGCCTGTGCGATGTATGCGTGGAGACGCATGACGCCAAGGGTCGGTGCAAGCCAGCTTCGAGCAGATGCAATGTTCAGGAAGGCATTTAGTAGCATGGGTGTTTGAAGGAGCAGTGACGTTTGCTCTAACCCATACACGTCAGCCCGATACACAGCACAAGGTCAACGGGACGCCCACCTCGTTCCAGAGCTTTCGAACCTAGATCCAACCGCAAAAAATGAGCATAGAGCAACGCCAACGCTCGCTGGCCCCTTTCATCGTCTGCGACAGCCTTGCTCATCTCCCTCCACTCATCGCCCACTCTCTTTCCGACCTCTTCCTGCACCTTGCTCAAGCCGCCCGCGTTCTTGGCCTGCGACTCGTACCTGAAAGCGCTACCGACGACTCTGATGATGTCGTTGATGCCGCTCGTTTCCTCGATACCCTTCCAGAAGCCCTCCGCGGTCCTCGCTTCGATGCCGTCCTTGGTCTTGCCTCTGCTGCCAAACCACCAGCGTCCGACCATGCCAGGGAGTAGACCGCCGATGACGACGGCGTACAATCCCAATACCCAAACATTGTTTTTGCCCTCGACGATCCACGAGGGGATAGCGATACCCATGGAGACTTCTTGCCTCCCATCGGGGTGACCATACAGTTCGTAATTGCGACGGATCGTTTCGTCTGTCAGACTTTTGCCACGCTGAGTATCACGAGACGAGGGACGAGAATGTATGTGCTCACGCTTTGTACGCCTTTGTAATCTCTACGAATCGATTCTCGATCTGCTCGATGGTCTCGTTGACCGTCGCCTTGACCTTGTCAGGGTGACTTTGTCGAATCGAGCACGGGGTCAGAACGTGTGTATATGCGGTGACAAGTACCCACTAGACTCTGGAGAGCTTTTTAAAGAACGACTTGATTTCCTTTTCTGTTGCGCCCTATGGAGAAGCGAATGAGCACGCGCGGCATGGATCACGCAGAGACGTACGGCAGAAATGCCCAGTATTTCGTACGGATCGTACACCTTGCTGTCCGACTCGACGTTGCGCACTCTGTAGACCAAAAAAGCGACAACAGACCAGCCGACGAGGAGGATGACCGTTCTAGCGTGCGGGAGGCTGAGGAATTGATAAAGGGAGGGTGCGAGAAGACGCACCTCCGCGTGAGCTTGGGATTGAACACCGACGCCTTGTTGTTCGCAAGAATCTGTTTTCTGCGGTCGAGACAGGGTGTGCACTGACACCCGCTCGCGCGTTCTTCGGGGCGTTCTGCGTATATCCAAGGTCAGCACGTCGACGTGACGAGCAGGGCAAAAGGGAACTTGCTTGCAGAGATGCGCACGGCAGAGGCGAGGGTGAGCGGGACGAGGACGAGGGCGAGGACGGAGATGAGAAAATAGGCGGCCATGTCGCCG
>JBBPKJ010000128.1:0-46488 GCA_038089195.1 Brasilioporus rufonigricans | reverse complement strand
GATATGACCAGTCTTCAAATGTTCTTCAATGAACATCTTACAGGCCTCCTGTTCTTGTGGGTTAAGAGGGTAGGTTTTAGCAACTCAAGGAGCAAAGGAATTCTTTAACTCAATGGCATGGTCAAAGGAACATGGGGGTGGTAGAAGGTTGTGGGTCTTTTCTGCAAAGACATCTGTGAAAGACGAGAAGACAGCAGGGAGGAATTTCTGGTCTGTCTTGGCTTGGCTAGTGATTTCGGTAGAGAGAGTTGTTTTACAGATGGATTCCCTATTTAGCCAAACTTCTCTCTTCCTTAGCTGAGAGGTGATCTTCTTATCTGGGTTGGCTCCCAGCCATTGCATCAAATATCTGGTGGGAGTATTGTCAAACGTCTTTTGACTGGGACAAGAGGGATCAGGGAGTGAGAGTGTCCCTGAGGTCCAGTTGATTTTAGGGTTGTGGGAACATAGCCAGGGCATTCCTAGGATTACTTGGGAATGTCCACAGTTTACTATCATTAAATCAATCATTTCTTCATGGTCAGGGAGGACTAGATGGACAGATGCCTTGGCTTTGATGGATCCAGATTGGTTCTTGGTTCCATCCATGTTATATGCGGCGATTGGTTTAGGGAGGGGTCAAGTAGGCAGGGATAGTCGTTGGACAAGGGTCTGATCAATGAAATTTCCAGTGGCCCCACCTTCAATTAGGGTGCTGGTACCAACAGTTTTTGCTCCATGGGAGATAGTCAAACAGACTTGAATGGTATTTTCAGATGGTTCAGCTAAGAGTACAGGAGCTAAGACATGGGGAAGGGGAGATATCGAGGCACCCTTCCTTTCTGAAAATCCTCGTCAACTGAGGTAACCGACCAGACTTCTTTGGTCATTTCTTCTTCTGTCTCATTGAAGCAGGCATGGAGAACTTGCAGGATCTGTTGGGGGTCCTTCCCTTTGACCTTTAGGCTGCCCACATACTGTGTGAGTTCAGAGGGTTGGATGGTCTCTATGACTTGGATTCTAGAGGCGGATGGGGGAGGGGGGGGATGTCTTCCTTGAGGTTGATTCTGGTGGTTGGGATGGTTACAGGTGGAACAACCTGCTTTCTTACAGATAAAACAGAGGCGGTCGTGTAAGCAGCATGCCTTTTCTACAGGGGACAGATTGAGAGTGTCTATGTCCATGGCATTAGGGTCTCTGGTACAGGTAGGAGTTCAGGAAGAGAAGGAGAAGGAACAGTCATCCCCTTTCAGAATGTTGTTGTTCATTTCAAGGTGCTTGGTGAACTTCTTCGCGTCTTTGACCCACTTATCATAGGTATTGGGGAGAGTTATCTGAGAAAAGATGAGACAGCGAAGAGGGGGATATAGTCCTTTGGCAAATTTCTGGCAGATGGTTTCTTTGTCTTCAAGGTGGGCATGAAGAACAGCAGTGGAGAAATTCTGGACGTAGTCCTGGAGTTTATAGTTGTCAATGATCCAAGGATCTCTCTTGTTCCAGATCACCTCTTGTCGAAGAGTATTGAGGGTTTGCCTGGCCATTCCTTCGACATCATAGGGGATGAAAATGGAATTGAAATCTTCAATTACTTTGTCAAAGGTCTTGTCTTCCTTCTTGGTGGCGAAGTCTTGCAACACGTGGTACCATTTCTCAGCGAAATGGACATCAGCTCCTCCTTCCATTTTGTTGAGGAGGGTATAGATTTTCAGGGGGTCTGATGAGAAGATGGTGTTGTTGGCCTCAAAGTGGCCTTTCATGGCGCTGATCCACCATGCTGCCTTCTCAGGTCCTCCAGAGAAATCGGCAGGGAGGGTGGATTTTAACTCAATGGGTTTTGGGGTGGTAGTCATGGTAACTGGGGATGATGGGCAGCTTTGGGGGGTGACTGTGGTTGGGCAAAATATTCCTGGGTTGTAAACAGTGGTGATGGACAAGGGTTGGGCGTCAGGGAGATCTTCAATCTTGATATCAGAGTCTTCCTCATCAGGAAGAGGTTCAGCAGATGGGGCAGGGGATTGGCTGGCAAGGAGGGTTCTCAGGGCCCTAGAGGCATGGACAGAGTGAGGGGTGGAAGTGGGATTGGAGGAGGATCCAGCAATCCTTTGTCTGGGGTTGGGTTTGTCAGCTATGGTGACTTACTTTGCGAGGGAAGAGTCAAAGGGACAATGTTACGATTCGTTCCTCCTTTACACTTTTCTTCACTCTTACCTTAGTCTCACCAAGTCCTTGGTTTGAATCAACCAAGTGACCTTTTCTTTTCTTTTCTTTCTTTCGACTCATCTCCGATGTGTCATAATCAGCCGACCTTCTTTCAGACTTCTCTCGGCCGATTACTCATTTCCTTTTAGTCATCATGCGATGCCATCGACCCTTACTCATACCCACTTACTCATAAGCCGATGCCATCGCACCTATCTTTAGTTTCCTATTGTTCTCTTCTTTTGGACTCTATTGTTCTCTACTTTCGGTCGCTTACTTACACCTTTCCCGCGCCTGCCCTAGAGCAGCCCTACTTACTATATAAACCCCCGCGACCTCAGTAGTAGTTCCTCACTCTTGTTCTTCCTGTACTTTCACGACAATCCACTCTTGTCTCTCTAGTCTAACTCCACTCTTAAGTGAGTAGCTAAGGGTAACCAGCCCCTTCCTTGGTGGTAGCCACTCCACAAATCCTAGTCCCAGATCTCGTCGTTACCTCGGTAACTCCTCGCCCCACCAAGGGGAACCCTTGTCGGTTCATTGAACCATCTAGCTGCTTACCTAAACAGAACCCTTGCTAGGTCACCTGACCATCCTAGTTCCCAGTTCCAACTTTACAGGACTACCCTAGCCCCTACCCGGGTCTAGCGTAACAGACAAGCTAGTTCTTTTGTAATGTTGAAGAGCACTTCTATGCTCGAGACAGTATCTTCTTGGATGCCAGGAGGTACTCACAAAGAGACACAACATCTGGAGAGCAAGGATTCGAGTAGAGATCACACAGAGTGAGCGAGTAGTGTGCTGAATTGCATAGAACTAGCTAAGGAATACATGTGGGGATCGAGCTAGTTTATATAGTACAATTACAAGCGGAGATGAAATAAGGAGTAAATAGAGATAAATAAGGACCTGCCCACGCATTGACCAAGGATGAGTAAGAACAACAGAGATAGATGACAAAGAAACAGCCAAAGAGCAAAAGGGTTGGGCAAAGCTAGAAAGCATGGCTTGAACATGCAGAGATAGAAGCTCAGCAAATTAGGAGAATGAAAAGAAGTAAAGATATGACTTAGGCAAGAATACTGGACTTGAACCAGCAAAGGTAAAGGCCTAGTCAGTGGAAGGAAGCTTAGAATAGACATCGTACATGGAGGGTGTGAGAATAGCTGAGGAAGAATTGAATAATTGTAACAGGCATCTCCCCTACTCCTGTATCCATAAGCAATGTGAGGCTTGCCTTTGCTGGAGACATGGAGATCATTACTGCCCCCATTGCCAATGTGCGGTCGGTAATGACCTCAGGCACATTGCTGACAATTGCCACAGCAGGGATGGTGATGACGATGATGTGGTCTTGAATGGTGATGCAGATGGCCCAGACAGAACTTAATGAACTCAGCTCAGAGTTCTGAGTCTATGAAGGGGGTAATGTTATGGTAAACCACCTCTGGTCTGGACTTTTCCTTATTGTCTTCCGATTTACCCATATAGCTCCTTTTCCGTGTGAATCCTACTATTCTTTTCTCAATGCCTTCTTTCCTGATAACATCATGGTTTACCCTCTTGAATAACTCTTTGTATTGGACTAACCACTCCTACAACACTTCTCTCATAGTGTTGCATATTCTGATCTCTTCACCCGTAACTATAGCTAAGCCCTTACTCTTGCTGGTTCGATTCCAGTCTTCTCGCTTAGCTAATCTCTTTTGTTGTCTTGGTCCAAGTGCAGGTAGATCCTTGTTTACCTCTGTTTATTCCTCATTCCATCTCCGCTTCTATTGTACTATATCAACTAGCCTGATCCCTACACATATTCTTTAGAGCCTGGACGGAAACACGAAAGTTAGTAACCTCAGTGCTTGGCTTTGTTTGTTATCTCCAGCATCATCATCCATGGTTCAAGCGGAGATTTTAACCATGAAAACACATATCTCCTTGTCCATAGACCCATTGGCATGACCAGTACATACCTTGACCAGGTTCAAGCTTATTGCAAGCTTATCAATCAATATTGAGTTCATCCACAAGACCATCTGAACCGTCTTCATCCATACACATTCGTAACAAATCCTGATAATCGACCCACATCTGCTGTGCCATGTTACCCCATGCTGTGGCAGCATCAACATCTTCAGCATCTAGCTTGCCTGGGTCGGATGAATCTAACAGACTGTTGTCTGAGGGATTGGTGTTGTCGTCATGCTGGTTGTGAGTGAGAATAAAATTATGGATGCAAACCAAAGCCATGGGTAGATGTGCTTGAACCCCCATGTCGAACTCGGCTGGTAAAAGGAGAATACGAAAACAGCATTTCAGGACACCAAAAATGCATTCAATAACATTCCATGCCATCACATGCCGAAGGTTGAAAAGTTCCTTGCAGTTTTGCAGTCTGCATGAACAGACTGAAATCAAGTAAATGAAACAAAGAAAATATGAAGACACATGCCACACACTTGCTCAACCCCACTCTGCAAGATGATAACGAGTTCCACAATAGGGAACAAGTAGGTGAGGTCAAAGGGGGTATCCAGCATCCACTAAAAGGAACCTGCCAGAGGGGATGTGAAGATCAGCTGTGATCATGGCATCATAAATGTGGGAGTCTGTTGGAGACCCTTCCCAACCTGTCAGCGCATATGTGAACCAGAGATCAAAGTCACAGACAAAAAGGGCGTTCTGTGAGAGAAAACCTTTGTGATTGCGATAGTTTGCTCATGAAGCAGATGGTGGTGCAATGGGGATGTGGCTACCATCGATTGCACTGATAGCATTCTGAAAGTAGGGGAAAAATTTAGGGTTTTTTTGGATCTTGGATGGAATGAACTCTCCAGAAGGGAATTGGACATATTGTGTATAGAATGGCGCACAGGAGAAGATGTTGATCATCTTCTTGAAGTACCTGCATGGTAATCAACTTCATTCCTGTAAGATGTATCCATTACCTACCACGATCCTGTCTGATTTGAGCATTGAAATTGCTCTCCAATGTGCCAAACTGTCAGGCCAGTGACAGACATATACAGGAAGATTGCAAGCTGTTCTTCTAGGGTGACATGCTTGGAGTCCGTCACTCCCATGAGTTGTAGTTCCCCGATCAGCTGCAAAAAGACAACCTTGCTCACTCCTAGTTCTGACAAAATGTGATCTGGGTGGCCACAAAGCAGTTCAAGGACCCACTGGTATCCAGTCAGGGCAGATGTATGATATGGTGTAGAAGTTGTCCTGGTTCCCGATATGAGTTCAAAGACAGCAAAAAGAAGAATTTGAATGAGACTGAGGATTCATTAAAGATGCTCCTTGCATTGCTGATAAATCACAAGGGCCTCAGATGTTGAGGGGGGCATACCAATGCACTGCAGCAGATAGGTGAATCTCCGCTTGAACCACAGATGATGATGCTGGAGATAACAAATAAAGCCAAGCACTGAGGTTACTAACTTTCATGTTTCCATCCAGGCTCTTAGCTAGTTCTGTGCAATCCAGTGCACTACTTTGCTCACTTGGTGTGATCCCTGTCCAAACTCTTGTTCTCCAGATGTTGTGTCTCTCCATGAGTACCTCCTTGTATTCAAAAAGTCTAGTCTCGAGCATAGAAGTGCTCTTCAACATTCAGTTCCTCTGTCCTCCTGACATCTCTGTTTCTACATCATCCTGACATCTCTGTTCCTATATCACTCTGACATCTCTCCATTCTTGTTTTACCTTGACACTCTGTCACTCCTGTTTCACCTCTGTACCTTTGCACATAGTATGTCTACCCAATCTCATTTCCATCTTAGTAATCCACCTCTGATTTACTATATAATCTCTGTACTTCTGTCCTGTATACCTCAGTCTGAATATCAACAGAACTTGACGTTCTCCACCTCCATCCATTTCTGCTCTACTCTGTCCAACTGAACTTGACTCCCCTTGTCTTGTTCGTTGTCTCTCTGACTTGAGTTCCTAGTAGCTCTCATCTGACCTCTGACCCTCTGACCTCTGAAATCAGGACACCAGACCTATGCAAGGCACACCACATAAGGTGAAGCCAAGTCCCAGACCAACCAAATATAACAACTCTGGCATTCCAGAGTTACACTTGGGGCACATCAACCAAGTTTGACAGATGCCAAAAGAAAGGACACATGGCTAGGGATTGCAAGGTGAAACTGACATCCCCTGTCAGAAAAGAAAATCCCACTGCTGCCAAAATAGAAGAAATTCCAGATCTACTAGTAGTCAAAGATGAAGACAATGATGAAGCCACTGTAAGCAAGGTGGAATACCTGATGAAAGATTTTTAAAACGGGGATCTCAATTGATGTGAACATCCCTTCTAGTACCTCTGTAATTGTAATGATGAACCAAGACTCAATGAATCTCCCTGTTGAACTCATCATCCCTGGTACTCTTAAAACCATCGAAATCATGGCCTTAGTGGACTCTGGAGCCGATATCAACTGCATCGACTGGCAGTTTGTCCACAAAAACAAAATACCCACTGAAAAACTTTCTAGACCCTTGAACATCCGAAACATTGACACCTCTACAAACTCATCTGGAAAAGTCCTCTTTTCTACCAAACTCTTCTTCACCATCAATGGGATCTGCCAATCTGCCAAGTTCTATGTCATGAACTGTGGAAACCAGAACCTTATTCTAGGATTGCCTTGGCCTAAAGAAGCCAATCCTGTCATCAACTGGACAAAAGGAACCCTTTCTCTCTTTGAAAGCTTGGATTGCTCTGCTGAGCTATACCAAACTCAAATAACCACTATTTCCTCCTTAGAAGCCAAATGGACCATTCCCCAGAAACCTCCCCAACATATTATGGTGAACTGTGTCACCAATGCTTGACATTTTGACACTTTAAGTGAAACTGACCCCACTCACTATGAATCTCCAGAACAATTTGTCATTAGAGCACAACAAAATTGAACCCTAAACCAAACCCAGATGTTCAGAAGTAGATTTGCACCTCTTGGGTCACCCTTGATTCAAAAGGTGACCACTGCCACTGAACTAGCCATGGCTGCCGAAAAGGCCAAACCAAAGACTACCTTACCTCCTGAATATGAAAAGTTCTCTGAAGTATTCTCCAAAGAAGCCACAGATCATATTCTCCCATCCAGGCCATATGACCATGCTATTCAGCTCAATGAATCCTTTGTCCCTAAAATCAAAAAACTATATCCTCTCACTGCCGATGAAAGAAAAGCTACTGAAGAATTCATCAAAGAAAACCTAGCTGCTCATAAAATCAGACCATCCCAGTGTCCACAAGCATCACCATTCTTCTTTGTAAAAAAGAAAGATGGATGACTACATCCTTGCCAAGATTATAGATACCTCAATGAACACACCATTCGAGATGCCTATCCCCTACCCCTCATTTCTGACCTCATTGACAAACTCAAAGACACCAAGGTGTTCACCAAGTTTGATGTACAATGGGGATATAACAACATACAAATCAAAGACAGAGATCAGTGGAAAGCCACCTTCTTAACTCACAAAGGGCTGTTCAAACCTCTAGTAATGTTTTTCAGACTCTCCAACTCCCCTGCTACCTTCCAGCAATTCATGAATGACTCCTTTAGAGATATGATTGCCAAAGGATGGCTTGTCATCTATATGGATGATCTCCTTATCTTCTCCCCTGACAAAGAAACTCACACAGAAAGAACTAAAAGAGTATTTGAACAAATGCAGGAACTGGACCTGCATCTTAAACTCAAGAAATGTTCTTTTGCCACCAAGGAAGTCAAATACCTAGGACTCATGGTCAAACCCGGATGTATTGCCATGGACTTGGTAAAATTGGATGGGATTGCAAAATGGCCTGCTCCCACCACTGTGAAAGAAGTTTGATCCTTCTTAGGGTTTGCCAACTTCTACAGATGATTTATCCCTGATTATTCTAACATTGCTTGACCTCTCATTGACCTTACCAAGAAAGCCCAAGCTTGGGACTGGTCTGCTGAATGCGATTCAGCTTTTAACCTTCTTAAAGAACTCTTCCTGAAGAAACCCATCCTCCAACTTCCCAATACCTCTAAACCCTTTGCCATTGCCACAGATGCCTCAGCATTTGCCTCTGGAGCTATCCTTCTCCAGACTGACTGTAATGGCAAATGGCACCCATGCTCCTATCTTTCCCAGTCCTTCTCCCCCACAGAAAGAAACTATGACATCTACAACAGAGAACTTTTAGCCATATTATGTGCCTTAAAAGGATGGTGCCAATACCTTTTAGGCTCTTCATTTCCAGTGCAAGTATTCACTGACCATAAAAACTTAACCTACTTTAGAAAACCTCAACACTTAAACAGACAACAAGCCAGATGGCTTCTTGACCTTTCTGATTATGAATTACACATGACTCATGTTCCAGGAAAACTCCTTGCTGGACCAGATGCCCTTTCAAGACAATCTGACTTTTCCCCCACTTCAGATGACACTACAGCAACCCTTCTTCCCCCTTCTCTCTTCGTTTGACTCATTGACTCTATCTTGAAAACCTTAATTTCTAAACATTCCCTTGATGATCCTCTCCTCCTCAAGAAACTTCAAGATATTGACAATCTACCTTCTCCTCTAAAATCCCATCTATCTGATTGGCAAGTCCTTGACAGAATTCTCACTTACTGAAACCACATCTATGTACCACCAAATGACAAATTATGACACACTATCCTCCAGTGATGTCATGACCATGACACTACGGGACATCCTGGAATTCTCAAAACTCATTCCTTGGTCACTGCAGAGTTCTGGTGGCCAGGACTCACAGCTTATGTCACCAAGTACATTGAAGGCTGCGCTGTATGTCAACAAAACAAAGTAAACACACATCCCTCCTGCCTACCACTCACACTGATTCCCTTTTCTACCACCCTTCCTTTCAAGCAAATTTCTTGTGATTTAATCACTGATCTTCCAATCTCCTCTGGTGGATTTGATAGCCTTTTGGTCATGGTTGACCATGGACTTACAAAGGGGGTAGTTCTATGTCCAACCAAGAAAACCATCACTGCCAAAGAAATAGCCCTTCTTTTCTTTCATAAAGTTTTTACCAGATTTGGACTATATGATAAAATCATCTCCAATCATGGACCACAATTTGCCTCCACCTTTGCCAAAGCTCTTAGAAATCCCCTAAATTATGACTTAGCCTTATCCACTGCCTATCACCCTCAAACTGATGGAGAAACTGAACGAGTAAACCAAGAAGTAGAGACTTATCTGCACATGTACTGTGGATCTAACCCAACCAGCTGGGCTGATCACATCCCCATGGCAGAATTCATGCATAACCACCGACCTCATTCTGTCACCAGCAAATCCCCTTTCTTCCTCCTAATGGGCTATGAACCCTGAGCCCTTCCTTCTATTTTCAGGACTTCTGAGGTACCCGCAGCAGATACTCAAATCAAAGAACTTCTTGCTTCTAGAAATGAAGCTTTAGCCACCCATGAACTCTCCAAACAGACTATGGCTGCACAAAACAAAAAGAAATTCATTCTATTCATAAAAGGACAAAAGGTTTGGCTTGAAGCCAAAAATTTGAAAAGAAACATTGCTAACCTGAAATTTGCCTCTAAACAGGAAGGATCATTTCCCATAGAAAAAGTATTATCCCCGATCTCTTATCAACTTCAATTACCCATCTCCTGGAAAAGAGTTCGCCCTGTATTCCATGCTTCCTTGCTAACTCCTTATAAAGAAAATCCAATCCACAGAATGAACTTCCCTAAACCACTGTTGGAACTAGTAGATGGAAATGAAGAGTTCAAAATAGAACAAATCCTGAAACACAAGAAAACTTCTGTGGACTTCCATTTCCTGATCCAATGGAAATGATATTCCACAGCCGACGACTCCTGGGAACCAGCGTCCAATCTGAAGCATTCCTACTCTGCCCTCAAAGAATATAAAGATTGACACCCAAAAGTATTTCTCTCAAAGATTTTGAGATGAGGTGCCTCTTTGTGAGTGCCCCCTTGAATAAACACTCACTGCCCAAACTACAAACTTCTTCTCACACTAACACTTTTGATTTCTTTCTTTTTGTCTTGTTTTACTGCCAGTTTTGCCCTTCTCTTTGTACACCTTTCAAAATATCTTCTTTAACCTTCACCAAACAACATGGCCTCCAAGTCTACTTCCTCCTCATGCCTGTTCCCCACCAAATCTTCTATTACCCTCTCTTCCACTGGCACCACCACTGGATGGAATGTCTATCTAGCTGAAACTGTAACATTAGATGAAGCTTCTCCATCTAACCACCCAGTCCTCTCAGTTGACATACCACCACTAGCCCATCGCATTCAGGAAGGATTTCCCAACAGGCCTTACCTAGCTTGAATTCAAACTGTTATGAATGACTCTCATCTAGCCATTCCCATCACTGCCCATTTAGACATGGGATCTCTGCTGCTAGCACTCTACTGAGCCCTCCTCCAAGCTCAGTGATTAAATATTGGAAATCTCAATTCCACCAATCCTACTGTTGCCTTCTTTTCCACTGTCATTTCTAACATCAGAAGCAAACTCCTAGGAGCCCTAGGAATTCTTGCATACCAACTCGAACTAGGAGAATTCATGACTGACGTTGACAGATATCTCAGAGAGTTGAACAGATGAAATAACACTTCAATTTATGTCTCTATTCCTGATCAATCCTCTACCTTGTCTGCATCCTCCTCCCCCCTAAATGCTGAAGAACTCCAGGCCATTACCTGTGCTGAATACACTTACCATGAAGCAGGATGCCATGCTCCTCTTCCCTTCTCTCATCCATTATACAACTTTGCCTGCTTTCATTGCAGATTCCTTGGACATGTCAGGATTGACTATCCATCCTACCAATGCCCCATTTGTCTTCGATGGGCCCCACATCATACTCAAGCAGTCTGTCCAGCACAATGTCGTGAAGAACAACACTCCTCTTCTGACTCATCTGTATCTCCGCCCAGACCTCATCCCTATCACCAAGAAACAGCACAAATCACAACCAGAGGTAGGCCTCCTTGCAGATGTCCTCCTTCTTTAACTCCTCCTTGCTCTCCTACTCTTGGAGACGATGGCATCAATGACAAAGCTTATGCCAATATCACTGGCTCTCCCATCAGACCTGTCTTGGATTTATAAAAGATTTGACCTTGGGGTCAAATAATACAAAGGGGGTTATGTTACAATAGTCCTTTCTTTTTCATCTCTGACTCATTACTTTCTTCTCCGATTGTATTCTTGACTTGATGACTAAACCTTTACTTTCCCCTGTTCAAGTCAGGGTTTCTCAGTTAGTCATATCTCTTTATTTATGATCTGATTTCCATTGTATTCCATGCCTACCCTTAACCTGGTCCGTGCATTGTTTCTGTACATATATAAATCTTTGTCTTGTATCCATGTACCCTAGTCTAGTCTCCTCTGGAATATCATATCCTTCTCTAGAAGACTCCATTCTACTTTGAGTGGATGCTATCATCAAACCCTTTGACCTACTTTCAAATCTCTTGTACTGGACCAAGAGAGTAAACCTTTGAACCTCTGAAAAATCTCATTGGAGGATACAGTTGTTCACTTCAGGAATGACCATAACAGATTACTCTACTATTGTCTATCCCCTCATTGACCTTACTAAGCAATTAACTCCTTGGAATTGGTCCTCTGACTGCCAGACAGCTTTTGACAGGCTAAAGGAACTTTTCCTTTCTAAACCAGTACTCCTTCTCTCTGACCTATCAAATCCTTTCACCATCACCGCTGATGCTTCAGCCTTTGCATCCAGAGCAGTCTTCATGCAAACTGATATCAATGGAGATTGGCATCCCTGTTTTTATCTCTCCAAATCATTCTCTCCTGCAGAACAGAACTATGATATCTTTGATTGGGAACTTCTTACCATCATCCATGCTCTGAAAGCTTGGCAACACTACTTTCATGGAGCTGTCTCCCCTGTCCAAGTCTTCATTGATCATAAAAACCTTATATACTTTAAAACCCTCCAACAACTCAATCATTGACAAGCTCATTGGCTTGTAGACCTCGCTGACTTCGATATCCAGCTTTCTCACATCCCAGGCAAATTCCTTACTGGACTGAATGCCCTCTCTCAACACCCCAATCTTTTCCCCATAGGATCTGATAATGAGAAAACCACCCTTTTACCCCCAGATATCTTTGTTCAAGTTGTGGACACTGCTCTCCACAATCATATCTCCAAGTTCTCAAAGGACAATCCCTTAGTTCTTGAAAAACTCCACCTTCAACAGGAAATATCCCTGCCGCACTCCACTCTCACATGGCTGATTTTCAGCTCTCCAATGGGATCCTCACCTACAAAGGATGTATATACATACCTTCAAATGAAGAACTCTGCTGCTCTATCCTCCAATGCTATCATGATCATGAACTTGCAAAACACCTCAGTGTCCTTAAAACTCACCAACTTGGGGCTATGGAATTCTGGTGGCCTGGCCTTGCCACTTACATCAATCAATACATCTCTGGCTGTGCAATTTGCCAGCAAAACAAGGCCAACACTTACCCCACCATTCCACCCCTTGCTCCTATTCCTTCTGCTGCAACCTGACCTGTTCAGCAGATCTCTTGCAATCTCATCACCAATCTCCCCATTTCTGACAACTTCAATTCCCTTTTGGTCATGATTGACCATGGCCTGACAAAGGGGGTAATTTTATGCCCCACACAAAAAACCATCACTGCTGAAGGAATTGCCCACCTCTTTTTCCATGAAGTATATTCCAGATTCAGTCTTTATGATAAAGTCATCTCAGATTGGGGTCCTCAATTTGCTTCAAACTTTGCCAAAGAACTCAGAAAAGTCCTTGGATATGACTTGTCCCTCTCCATCATCTACCACCCTCAATCTGACAGTGAAATAGAATGTGTCAACCAAGAGATCAAAACATATCTCTGGATCTTTGCAGGAAATAACCCCACTTCCTGGTCATAGAAACTTTTACATGCTGAATTCATATACAACTGCTGCCCTCATTCTGTCACCAAGCAATCACCATTCTACCTCATGATGGGGTACAAACTCCAGGTCCTTCCTTCCATCCTCTCACTGTCCCAACTCTCATCCATTGACTCTCACCTTAAAGAGCTAATGGCAGCCAGATCTGAAGCTCTAGCCACCCATGAACTAGCCAGACAAGTCATGAATGCCTGCATTACTAAGGCCTACACTCTATTCAAGAAAGGACAAAAGGTATGGCTAAAGGCCTGGAACCTCAAATGGACTACATATAACCAATCCAAAATTTGCCCCCAAACAAGAAGGACCATTTGAAGTCACAAAGATTCTTTTCCCTATCACATTCCAACTCTGCCTCCTGAAACATTGGAAGATCCATCTGGTCTTCCATGCCTCTCTTATCTTCCTATTGCAAAAATGCCATTCATGGCCCTAACTTTCCAAAATCCCCACCTGACCTTATTGTGGGAGAAAAAGAATTCAAAGTTGAATGGATATTAAAATACCATGGAACTCCAGAATCCCATTCCTTTCTAATTTAATGAAAGGAATATCTGCCAGAAGATGACTCATGGGAATTCAAGGAGAATCTGAAACATTCCAACACTATCTTAAACAACTATAAAAAATGACACCCTTCCACTTTCCCTCCTCAGACTGGAACCACCACCCACAAATGCAATGTCTAACATGTCCAATCTCTACACCTCCTTCTTCATCTCCACTGAATCCTCCATGAAACTAACTCACATTGCTAACACCCTGTCATCACCTATCACCTCCCCAGTCCATCCTTCCATAGAATATGTCAATGTTCCCCTTTACAGCCTCAGCAGCCAAGACAGTGCCCTCTCTGAAGAATATAGCATGCTCATCTAGAACTTTGTCACCAACCCTCATCTTACCATTTCCATTTCTGCTTCTTTAGATCCTAGCTCCCCACTTTTCATCCTATATGGAGCACTTTTACAGATAGAATGCCTTCATATCTTTACCTCTGCTGAAAACTCCCATGTCCCTATTGCTCTTGTTGTTATACTCAGGTGACATGCTCCAAGTATAACTCTGGAATGCTGGAGTTGTTGTATTTTATTATGATTATCTACTGTTACAGTCGTCCACCTTCATCAGGGTCTGTTTCTCTTAACGTTCTGTCATGAACATTTGTTTCCTTTTGCTCACACCTCCTTCTTCTCGTTTCTTGCAATCCTCTACCCAGAGGATATCCTTGTTGTTCCCCTTCTTCTTGATTGACTTGTTGATTCAGACTAACCTCTTCTACAACATTCTCTCATATGTTGCATGCTCTGATCACCTCATCCATTACTAAGCCATTTGTCTTGTTGGTTCAATTCCAACGTTCCTGCTTAGTCAATATCCCTTATTCCTCCTGATCTGTGCGCTGGTGGCTGCCATTTGTTTGTGTTTATCTCTTTATTCCTTCTCTGCTTAGAATATACTATTAGAACTTGTGACCCCTCACATGTACACCCTAGCTAGTTCTACATTATTCTATGCCCTACTGTGCTCATACTGTGTGATAGTCACCTGAACTCTTGCTCTCTAGATGCAGCGTCTCTTCATGAGTACCTCCTAGAGTTCAAGGAGTATTGTCTAGGGCACAGAAGAGCCCTTCAACATTACATCTACCTTCATTGAGGTCTCTTCCTAATCTGTTTTCATCAGGAACATTCTTTTCCATTTGCCTATACTGAGTACTTCTCTTTCCTAGCTGTGTTTTACTATGAAGATGTCCTAGTCATCCCTCTCTTCTTTGACTGACTCTTTATGGTGGCTAAGTCCGTTCATTTGTTGGTTCGAGTCCAACATTCCAACTTAGTTAATCCTCTTTGATATCTGGTCTGTGCAGAGGTTGACCTTTGTTTTTCCTGTTGTCTTTTCTCCCATTGAATCATCTTATATAAACCTTTTTGAGCTCTTCATGTACTCTAGCTAGTTCTATGCAATCCAGCACACTACTTTGCTCATCCTGTGTGATCTTTGTCAACCCTCTTTCTCTTCCTAGATGTTGCATCTCTTCATGAGTACCTCTGAGGATCAGAAGATATCATCTCGAGCATACAGAAGGCACTCTCAACATTACATATTTGGTTGGTCTGGGACTTGGCTTCACCTTATGTGGTGTGCCTTGTGTAGGTCCAGTGTTCTGATTTCGGAGGTCAGAGGGTCGGAGATCAGGGGAGAGTTACTAAGAACTCAAATCAGAGAGACAACAAACAAGATGAGGAGAGTCAAGTTCAGTCAGGCAGAGTAGAGCAGAAACAGATGGAGGTGGAGAATATCAAGTTCTGTTGATATTCAGACTGAGGTATACAGGACAGAAGTACAGAGATTATATAGTAGAATCAGAAGCAGATTACTAAGATAAAAACAAGGTCAAGTAGACCTATAATGTGCATAGGTATGGAGGTGAAACAGGAGTGACATGGTGTCAAGGTAAAACAAGAATGGAGAGATGTCAGGGTGACATAGGAATGGAGATGTCAAGATGATGTAGGAATGGAGATGTCAGGAGGACAGAGGAACTGAGGTATCAAGGTGAAACATATTAAAGAAGTGAGTAACAGAAGACTGGAGTTGGTCTGGAGTAAGGAAGACAAGACTCAACAAGTAAAGATAGTCTGGAGGCGAATAAGATAGTCTGGAGTTGTGTCTGGAGGACTGGAGTTTGACTTGGTGAATCTGGTATATGACAGTATCCCCCTCTTAGGCCTGAACCCCTGAAGGCCATTAGCATGTGACTTTGTTGATTGGCATTGGAGTTGAAAAACAAAGTTTGGAATTACTGGATAAATAGTCAAGGTGCTCGGAGTGCATCATCATTAGTATCCATCACCATGTCTGACATCACCAACATCAAAAATTGGTCCAATGAACGCCTCACAGAGGACCTGGATGACAACAAGACCATGTAGAACATGAAGTCCAATGAGTAAAGGAGGCATGTGAAGGCAAAGAAGGAGGAGGAGGAATGGAGGTGAGTGGAGGAGGAGTGATGGTTGGCAGAGGAGGAGGCTGTGAGTGTGTGAGTGAAGGCCAAGAAGGTGGTCAAGAAGAGGGTAAGTTGCACCAGAGTCAACAGAGGTAGTGGACTAATGAAAAGTCTTAGGTGGAGCGGATCCAGAGGGAGCAGGCAGAGGCAGAGGCAGGGCTGAGTTCTGGCAAGGGGAAGGGCAAGGCCAGGGAGGATAGGTGCAAGAGGTGCACCAAGTTTGACCTGGTGTATGAGGCCAGGACTGGCAAGTCCACCACATGCATGACATGCAAGAGGACAGAGGCATGGTGCAACTGGCCTGGAGAGGAGAAGCTGGAATGAAGGGTGCAGAAGTGGAAGGCAGAAGAGTCAGAGGAATTAGAAGAGGAGGTGGAAGAGAGAAGGAAGAAGAAGTTGAAGAAATGGGTGTGGACGGAGGGAGAAGCAGGTGGCTTGGAGGGTCGAGTGAGTGCAGAGGAAGCACTGGTGCAAGGGGTCAGTGAGCTGATGGAGCAGATGTGCCAGGTAGTGGCAGTGATCAAGCTGCTCTGGAGCACAGTCCAGACTGGCTTCAAACAACAGAACAACATCCTGGCTGGCCTGGTCCAGCTCAAGGCCAAGGAGATCTATAAAGAGGAGGGATCAGAGATGGGGAAGCTGGATGACATGGATGAGGTGGAAGAAGCAGAAGTGGTGGAGGTGGCAGAGGAACTGGTGGAGCTGAGGGAGGAGTTGCAGGAGGATGTGTGGAGGGGTCTTGCAGAGGAATTGTGGCTGCTGGTAGAGCAGTGGGCAAAGGAGTCAGAGGGGATGGAGGAGAATGGAGAAGCGGAAGTCAAGGAGGATGATGATGTAGAGGTGTAGATAGTGTCGTTGCCTCTGTAATTAGAATAAATTGTGAACATGTCGAGTTTCAGATCAAGCAGAGTGAACTCCAGGCTTGTCCAGATACTGGAGGTGGAAATCTTCAATGAGTTTGGAGGCATGACTAAGTTCTGTAGCTAACAGCCAAGAGGTTTCTTTGTCAGTGCCCTTATAGCCAGACCATCATACTAGATACAGTAGCTTGCAATTCCAGCATCTCCAATCTATCTTGGAGTCTAGAATTTTGGAGATCTTGTACTCCAGTTCTCCGTCAACTTTGACCAGAGGCAGAGGTGACTGAATACAGTTTGGAATTGTATTGGGGACAGCTGGTTCTAACTGAGAGACATGGAAGATGGGGTGGATGGATTTTATGTTTTCAGGGAGACGGAGGGTAAAGGAGAGTGAGCCTGCCTGAGTGATGATGGAGTATGGACCAAGGTTCTTTTCAGAGAATTTTTTGGAGGGTTGGGTAGAGTGGAAGTATTTGGCTTTAATGAATACTTGGTCACTGACCTTCAAGTCTGGTGCCAGAGTTTGTTTGGCATCTGCTGGTCCTTGGTATTGTTTCTGGGCTATGGCTATCTTTTCATGGAGAAACTGGTGGAGGAAATCAAGGTCTATGGAGTATTCACAGGCTTGAGCAGAGGTGAGATCACATTCAGGATGAATAGTAAGATTAGGGTGGTAACCTTTATTGGTGAAGAGCAGAGAGAGGCTAGTGGTAGCATTTGGAGCATTGTTGTATGCAAACTCCACAAGCAGAAGGAGTTTGGACCAGTTGTCTTGCTAGTAATTACAATAGATCCAGAGGTACTGTTCCAAGGTCTAGTTCATATGCTTGGTTTGACCATCACCTTCAGGATCATAACCAGAGGTGAAGTGAAGTCAGATGTCGAGTGCCTTTCTGAGAGATTGAAAGAAGTGGGAGATGAACTCTGAACCACAGTTGGAGGTAATGTAGGACAGAACTCCATGCTTGGCTAACTCTGGAGATGTTACCTTGTTGTCCATTGGAATAAAGATGCATTGTTTGGACAGATGATCAACAACAACTAGGATAGCAGTGTGTCCAGAGGAAGCAGGGAGTTGCTCTATGAAGTCCATGGAGATTGAGTTCCAGGGCTTAGTAGGGATGGGGAGTTGTTTCAGAAGTCTGTAGGATTTGTGACAAGGGACCTTGGTGTGGGTGCAAGCTGTACAAGAGGAGACATACTCTTTGACAAAGGTACAAATGCCAGGCCAGGTGTATTCCTGTTGAATAAGCTCTAAAGTCCAGTTTTGTCTGAAATGTCCAGAGAGCAGGTGGTCATGCTTGTACTGGAGGACCTGGAGGTGGAGATCATCAGTGTCAGGGACATAAATATGATCATCTAGTTGCAAGAAGCCTTGAAGGTCAATGTTCCAGTAAGAGTCAGGAGGTTTGGAGGTGGACAAATGAATGGAAGCAATGGGATTGGAGGAGAGAGCAGAGAGGATATCATTATGAAGGTATTCAAGATCAAACAGGGAGGCAGTGCAGAGTACTGGAGATGCAAGGTAGATAGCCTGGAGGGATGCAATTAGCTGCTCCTGAGTGAATATGGGTTGGAAATTATGTGGATTGATACAGGCATAGGTCCTATCCCCCTCTTTGAGATAGACATCCCATCATCTGGTTAGGGCATTGGGTTTTGCACCTAAACATCCAGGGTGAAAATGAATGATCATATTGAACTGGATAAGGAACTCTGACCACTGGGCTTAACAGTAGGTCAGGAGTTTAGTAGTGGAGAAATACTCCAGGTTTTTGTGGTCAGTCATGATGTCAATAAGTGTGCCAGAACCTTCAAGGTAATGCTGCCAAGCCCAGAAGGACTTGTGAATGGCTAGCAATTCCTTGTTGTGGGTGTCATAATTGAGTTCCAAAGCTGTGAGGGTGTGAAAATGGAAGGCTACAGGCCAGACTTCCTCATCTGGAGAGCAGAGGGAAAGAATACTGGTGATCACATAATCAGAGGCATCAGTCTCAATGATTAGCGGAGCATCAGGAACCCAATGAGTGAGAATTGGAGTGGAGGTGAATTTTTCAGGCAACAGAAGGCAAAATGACAGTGTAATGTTGAAGGGCTCTTCTGTGCCCAAGGCAATACTCCTTGAACTCTAGGAGGTACTCACAAAGAGACACTGTGTCTAGAGAGCAAGAGTTCAGGTGACTATCATGCAGTATGAGCACAGTAGGGCATAGAATAATGTGAGCAAGTTCTCTACTACTATACATCAAGGACTCTCAGGTGACTACATATCTAGTCGTGGCAGATGATACATCAAGGGCTTCTCACTATGATACCTTCTAGTATAGTGCATGATCAAGAGAAGTGATGGTGATGGCATACTTATGCTTGGCAACAACAACAGTCATGGGTATTGGGCATCAGGGAGGCACTCACAAAGAGGCACAGCATCCTAAGAGGCAAGGGAACGATGATGAGTGAGTGATGACCAAATGATTGGATGAGCAGTTGATGGTAGGAGAGAAAGAGCAAAGAGAACTAGCTAGGGTGTACATGTGAGGGGTTGCAAGTTCTAATAGTATATTCTAAGTAGAGAAGGAATAAAGAGATAAACACAAACAAATGGCAGCCACCAGCGCACAGACCAGGAGGAATAAGAGACATTGACTAAGCAGGAACATTGGAATTGAACCAACAAGACGAATGGCTTAGTAATGGATGAGGTGATCAGAGCATGCAACATATGAGAGAATGTTGTAGAAGAGGTTAGTCTGAATCAACAAGTCAATCAAGAAGAAGGGGAACAACAAGGATATCCTCTGGGTAGAGGATTGCAAGAAACGAGAAGAAGGAGGTGTGAGCAAAAGGAAACAAATGTTCATGATAGAACATTAAGAGAAACAGACCCTGACGAAGGTGGATGACTGTAACATTACCCCCTTCATATGCTGGAGCCCCAGGTGCAAGCTCCTCAAGATCGGTCCACTCCATCCACATCCCCATTGGAAAGCTCCTCATTGAGATCAGAGTCCCTGACAATGCAATCATCAACCAAATGTCCCAAGTGGTCACAGTTACCACAATGGCGGTTGGAACAGAAGCAGGGGGCATGGCCCCATCTGGAGCAGAAGTCACACTGGGATTGTATACAGGAAGTGGCAAGGTGTCCTGGGGCCATGGTGTGGCAATGGGGGCAGGAGTAGGATGGACAATCTCGCTTCCAGTGTCAGGATATGAAAGGGAGACAAGAGGACTCCTCCATGGGCGGTGGTCCAGTGGAGGTCCAGGTAGATAGGGTGGTTTGGAGAGGGGATGTCTGGAGGGATGATTTGTGTAGTGGTCTCGTTGTCAGGAGGAGGGGAGGTCAGTCATTTGACCAGAGGAGGATGGGGGAGCAGGCTGGGTGAGTCAGAGGTGGTGATGGACATGGGAGCAGTGGTGACAAGGGCGAGTCCCAGATAGTCCACGCGTTCATCCTCTGTCAAGGTATAGAAAATAGGTAAGAAGGTATCAGAAAGGTCAATAGGGTCAAGGGAAGAGATAAACTGGTCAAAGCCTAATTCTTGTAAGTGGTCAAGTGTGGAGATGGGGCCGATAGAAAGACTAGTAAGCATAGAAATATCGAAAGTATTGTCTAGATGAGCAGGTTTTAGATTGAGGTAAGTATAGAAAACCTGTTGAGTATGATGGTAAAGACGTAGTGCAGAATGAATAGTAGTTTGAGTAGGAAATGAAGGAAGGAGTTCCAACTTGAACATAGTAGGAGTGCTTTCCAGGATTCTTGCATAAAAAAGGCATTGGGGTAGTTCAGGGAGGAGGGAGGGTTGGACTGGGTGAGATAAGGTGGGGGGAAGAGATATCTTTAAACAATGAGGTGGTGGGGGTGGGAGGAGTGATGGTGGGTGGTGAGGAGTGCAGATGCGATGAAGAGGAGGATGGTGCAAATAAATGCAAATCCAATCCAAAGGGGAGTGGGGAAGCGACTCATCATAGGTGCCTGGTTACCTTGTACTCCTTAAGTAGATCAGTGGCATATCTAAGGTTTGATTCAGGTTCCCAGGTGTTCTCAGAAGTTGCATAGCCCTTCCATTTGATGAGATATTTCCATTGTCTTCCTATCCCATGGTGGGCTAGGATGGTTTCGACTTCATATTGTTCTTCTTCATTGATAATGTCAGGGGGGGAGAAGGGAAGGAGGGGCCGTATTCTGAGGTGGTGCAGTAAGAAGAGAGTTTTGATGCATGGAACACATCATGGCACTTCCAGGTTGGGGGTAGCTTTAGTTGGAAGGCAAGGTCTGAGAGGGTTTCGGTTATCTCAAAGGGGCCTACTCTTTTGAGGGCAAGCTTCCTGAATGAATAGGGGAAATGAACATTAGTGGCTTCCAACCACACTTTATCCCCAGTTTTCCATGGATGAAAGGAGGAAGAGATGTGTTCCCTCATTAATTGCTGAGTTTTTTGATGTGCGGCTAGGGCTTCATCTCGTGCCTTGGAGATAAGGGACATTCAGGTTTCTAGAGCAGGGAGGAAGGTTTTTCCAATGGGCAGATAGGCACATGGTTGGTACCCCATCATGAGGTGAAATGGAGTTTGGTGGGTGGATGAATGGGTGGCAGAGTTGTGAGAGAATTCTGCAAGGGGGAGAAGATCTAGCCATTGATGGGGTCTACCCTCATAGAAGATATGGAGGTAGGTTTCTAGTTCCTGGTTGACCTGTTCAGTTTCCCCATCAGTCTGTGGGTGGTATGCAGAGGAGAGTTTGACATTGTAGGATAAGAGTCTGGTGAGTTCTCTGGTAAAGGTGGAGGAGAATTGTGGTCCTCTATTGGAGATGCAACAGTCATGGGGTCTGAATCTGGGGAAAACATGTTTGGAAAGAGATCAGCTATACCTGTGGCACTGATGGTTTTGGAACAAGGGAGGAAATTTACCCCCTTAGTAAGGCCATGGTCAACCACAACCAATATAGAGTCCAATCCACGGACAGAGGGGAGGCCAGAAATCAGATCCACAGAGACCTGTTGGAAGGGGCACGTTGCCGAGGAGGGAAGAGGCGAGAGAGAAGGGACAGTAGGATGAGTGTTGATCTTATTGGCTTGACAGGTGGTGCATCCAGCAATGTAGTGTCATATATAGGTGCCAATGCCAGGCCACCAGTAGTTCTGCTGGAGTCATTGTTGAGTATGGAAAACCCCCTCATGGCCACTGGCAGGGGAGGAGTGCAGGGAGAAGATGAGGTCGTGGTGTGCCACATCCAGGACATACAGGTGGTTCTTGAAGTACAGGTTCTGGTCATCATAGAGCGAGTCAGAGGGGAGAGAGTTGTGGAATAAGGACGAGTTATTAGCAGTTGTGTCGAGGGCCCACTTGACAAGGGGGTCTGAGGAGGATGAGCAGGTCAACTTGGATCAGAGGGACATGTCGAGAGTGCAGATGACTGCATGGTCAGGAAGGATAGTTGTCTCGCTGTTGTCAAGGGAGGTGTCCATGTTGTCCTTCTGGGACAAGGTGTTAGCTGGGGCCATTTTGGAGCCGGGGGTGACATCCCAAACAATGTCGAAGTCTTGCAGGAATATGCTCCATCTGGCCGTACCATGCAAATAGTGTTGCCATTTGTCCAGAGCAAGGATGGTGGCAAGGAGTTCCCGATCATAAATGTCATAGTTGCACTCGGCAGACCCTAAGGTCTTGGAGAAGTACACACAGGGGTGGAGGTCGCCATTGGTGTCCGGCTGCATCAACACAGCACCCACCACTGTGAGTGAGGCATCAGACATAAGGGTGAATGGTTTCGTGATGTTGGGGAGTAGGAGGATGGGGGCAGCTGTAAAAATTCTTTGGAGAGAGTGGAAGGTGGACTCTTGATCAGGACCCCATAGCCAAGGCTGTTTGGTAGTGGTCAGAAGATGAAGAGGGGCCACAATAGTGGAAAAATTGGGAATAAACTTGCGATAGAAGTTACAGAAACCTATAAAGGAGCAAACCCCTTTAACATTAGAGGGGGGGTTCCATTTGGTTATGGTGGAGAGTTTGACAGGGGCCATCTTGGCGCTCCCACTGCCAACAATCATCCCCAGGTATTCCACTTCTAGGACATCGAAGGTACATTTAGAGAGTTTCAAGGAAAGATGGAGATTGTGGAGACATTCTAAGACCTTCTTGGTATGGTTATGATGGGTGGAGAGGTTGGAAGAATGGATGAGTATGTTGTCCATATAGATTACTAACCACCCTTCTGCTATCAGATTGCAGAAGGAATGGTTCATAAATGCTTGGAAGGTAGCAGGGGAGTTACAGAGTCCAAAGAACATGACTGTAGGTTTGAACAGTCCCAAGGGGGTGATGAAGGCTGCCTTCCAGGTGTCCTTTGGATGGATATGGATGTTGTTGTATCCCCAATGGACATCGAATTTGGTAAAGAGGGTTGAGTCCCATAGCTTGTCAACAAGGTCGGAGATCAGGGGTAGGGGGTAGGCATTCTTGACAGTATGTTCATTCAGATAGCAATAGTCTTGACAGGGGTGAAGAGAGCCATCCTTCTTTGGGACAAAGAAAAAAGGGGACGCTTGTGGGGATTTGGAAGGTACAATATGGCCAGTCTTCAGATGTTCCTTGAGGAACACCTTGCAAGCCTCCTGCTCTTGGGGGTTAAAAGGGTAGGTCTTCACAACCTGAGAAGAGAAGGAGTGGAAGGGGTGGTCATCCCATTTCAGGATGTTGTTGTCCATCTCAAGATGCTTGTTGAATTTCTTTGCGTCCTTGACCCACTTATCATAGGTGTCAGGGAGATTTGTCTGTAAGAAGATGAGGTGATGAAGGGGAGGATATAGTCCTCTCGCAAATTTCTGACAGACAGTCTCTTTATCTTCGAGGTGGGCATGAAGGATGGCAGTGGAGAAGTTCTGGACATAGTCTTGGAGTTTGTAATTGTTGACAATGCAGGGATCTCGTTTGTTCAGGACAACCTCTTGTCGGAGGATGTCAAGGGTTTGTCTGGCCATTCCTTCAACATCATAAGGGACAAAGATGGAATTGAAGTCTTCAATCATCTTGTTGAAGGTCTTGTCTTCTTTCTTGGTGGCAGGGTCCTGTAACATGTGGTATCATTTCTCAGCAAAGTGGATGCTGGGTCCTCCTCCCATTTTGTTGAGGAGGGTATAGATGTTGGGGGGGTCTGATGAAAAGATGGTGTTGTTGGCATTGAAGTGGCCTTTCATGGTGCTGATCCACCATGCTGCTTCCTCAGGTTTACCAGAGAAATCAGCAGGGAGGGTGGATTTTAACTCAATGGGCTTTGGGGTGGTAGTCATGGCAACTGGCAAGGATGGGCAACTTGGGGGAGTAACTGGAATGGGGGAAACGATCCCTGGGTTGTAGACAGTGGTGGCAGACAAAGGCTGGGCATTAGGGAGATCTTTGATCTTGATATCAGAGTTTCCCTCGGCAGGAAGAAATCTGGCAGATGGGGCAGGAAATTGGTTGGCAAGAAGGCTTCTCAGGGCCCAGATAGTTCTTTTGTAACATTGAAGGGCTCTTCTGTGCCCAAGACAATACTCCTTGAACTCTAGGAGGTACTCACAAAGAGATGCTGTGTCTAGAGAGCAAGAGTTCAGGTGACTATCACATAGTATGAGCACAGTAGGGTGTAGAATAACCTGAGTGAGTTCTCTACTACTATACATCAAGGACTCTCAGGTGACTACCTATCTAGTCATGGCAGACGATACATCAAGGGCTTCTCACTATGATACCTTCTAGTATAGTGCATGATCAAGAGAAGTGACAGTGATGGCATACTTATGCTTGGCAACAACAATGGTCATGGGTATCGGGCATCAGGGAGGCACTCACAAAGAGGTGCAGCATCCTGAGAGGCAAGGGAATGATGATGAGTGAGTGACGACCAAATAATTGGATGAGCAGTTGATGGTAGGAGAGATAGAGCGGAGAGAACTAGCTAGGGTGTACATGTGAGGGGTCATGAGTTCTAATAGTATATTCTAAGCGGAGAAGGAATAAAGAGATAAACACAAACAAATGGCAATCACCAGCACACAGACCAGGAGGAATAAGAGACATTGACTAAGCAGGAACGTTGGAATTGAACCAACAAGATGAATGGCTTAGTAATGGATGAGGTGATCAGAGCATGCAATGTATGAGAGAACATTGTAGAAGAGGTTAGTCTGAATTGACAAGTCAATCAAGAAGAAGGGGAACAACAAGGATATCCTCTGGGTAGAGGATTGCAAGAAATGAGAAGAAGGAGGTGTGAGCAAAAGGAAATAAATGTTCATGACAGAACATTAAGAGAAACAGACCCTGATGAAGGTGGACAACTGTAACAGACAGGAGTTATTGAAGTCCCAGGGAATACCCTTATGGGTAAGACAGGTGAGTGGGATTACAAGACCAGAATAGTCATGCATAAAATGGCAGTAGAAGTTAGTGAAACCAAGGAAGGATTGAATATCCCAGACTTTTGAAGGCTCCAGCCAATCAAGAATAGCCTTAACCTTGACATTGGACATGGTGAGCCCAGAGAGTGAAAGTTGATATCCAAGGTACTCCATGGAGTCAGTATGGAATTCACATTTCTCTGGTTTAGCATATATGTTTCCAGAGTTGTCAGAGGACTTTGTGGACATGCTCCTTATGAGATGCCTTGTTGGCAGAGAAGATCAGGATATCATCCAAGTAGACAATCACAGAGATGTTGAGGAGATCAGCAAAGATAGAGTTGACAAACTGCTGGAAAGCTGCAGGTGCATTGGTCAATCCAAATGGCATTACAAGCCACTTATATGAATCATAGCATGTCCAGAAGGAGGTTTTCCATTTATTGCCATTGGTAATGCAGACCAGGTGGTACACATGGCGGAGGTCAAGTCTGATATAGATTTTGGCACAGCTTGGAGTGTCAAGGAGGTCAGATATATGGGGAAGGGGGTAGCAGTCTTTCCTTGTGATCCTATTGAGTCCTCAGTAGTCTACATAGAGGCAGAGTGAACTGTTTTTCTTATGGACAAAAAGGATGGAGGCTGCATGAGTGGAGGAGGACGGACAGATGAATCCCATGGCCAGATGTTCATTAAGGAAGGTCCAGAGAGACTCAACCTCAGAGGATGAAAGGGAGTAAGTGGTGCCTATGGGAGGTGAGGTGCCTTCCTTCAAGTTGATTTTAAGGTCAAAATTGCAATGCAGAGCAAGGGTGGACACCTTGCTTTTGCTAAAAACATCTGCAAAATCATGGTATTCCTGGGGAACACCAGAGAGGTCAACTGGATCAGGAGGGGAAGTGGCAGTGGAACAGAGTTTGCTTTCTGGAGGATGAATGCACATGCTAAGTTGCACAGAGCCTTCAAGTCGGCAAGCAAGTGTGAAGGCTGGAGCACTAATGAGTGCTATAGTGGGGGCCTTGTGATCAGAAAAATGCAGTAGAGCAGGGGGGGTGGAGTCAGCTGGAGGCAGAGAGACCAAAGGCTGCAGAGGTGAGCTTGGGACTGGCATGGACTGCTCTGATGTCCAGAATAAGATACTGCTAGAAGCTCAGTCAATCAACGGATTATAGTGGGTCAGCCAGTTGTGTTCCAGGACAAGAGGACAGGATCCATCCAGTGGAGTGACATAAAATGTCATCAGAGTGGTGTCACCAGTTTTGAAATGGACAGAGAGATTGATGGCTTGGGAAATGGTAGTATTGGAGGTACCATCAAAGAGTCAGAGTTGGAGTGGAGGAACAGAGTAGGTCGAAAGACCATGTTGGCTCACAAAGGTGGAATCTATGAAGCAATCGGAGGATCCAGAATCTAGGAGGGCTGGAAAAGGCAGAATTTCATAGGACAGGAGGGAAATGGAGGGCATAAGGGATCATGGATCTAAAAGAGTGGACACATTTAGTTGAATCTCCTTTGGTGCATGAAAGGAGTCAATGCAGCCTCTGGTTTGTGCAGAGTCATGAAGGCTGCTGCTTATTTTTTCACCTCCAGAGTGGAGACTTCTGGTTTAGCTTCTGGAGTTACTGTCTTAGCTGTATGTCCCTTGATTACATTCTTCATGGCCTTTGGACAGTTATTGGCCATATGGTCATCTCCAGCACAGATTATGCAAAGCTTGTTGTCAAAATGCCACTTACATTCTTCAGGAGTAAGTTTGCCATCCTTGCTGAGCTTGGAAGACAAGTCCAACTTCAGTGTAGTGGATGTTTTGGCAGAATTGCCAGAGTTGGACAATTTGGAGTTATTGTTACTGTGTAACATTGAGGGCACTTCAATGCCCAAGATCTCCAAAGTTCCTAATTCTGGGAGATACTCATAAAGAGACACAACATCCAGAAGGTCACAAGAGGGCAAGATCACACTTGATGAGCAAAGTAGTGTGCTGGATTGCATAGAACTAGCTAAAGTATATTCAGACTCTAGCAAGGCTTTTTGTAGTACATTTGATTGGAGAAAGAAATTGAAAATAAACATAAAACAACTGCCATACAGACCACATAGTAAGAGAGTCAACCAAGTTAGAATACTGGACTCGAACCAGCAAAGGAATATACTCAGAAACTGGGGAAAGATCAGAACACACAACATGTGAGAGAATGTTGTAGGAGAGGTTTGTCCAATAAGAAAGTCAATCAAAGAAAAGGAGAATGACTAGGATGTCCTTAGGGTAGAGGATCACCAAGAAGGAGAAGAACATTGCATAAGCAAATGGGAAGACATGATTATGGCAGAAAGAAATAAGGACTAGACCTCTATGAAGACTGGTAATTGTAACATTACCCCCTGCATAGGCTTGAACCCCTGGTACAAGCTCCTCAAGGTTGGTCCACTCCATTGTTGTTTCAGTCAAAAATCTCCTCCAGGATAGTAGTGTCCCAGATGACACAATCATCAATGCTGTGTCCCAACTTGTCATAGTTACCACACCAACAGTGGGGGCAATATTGGTCTCCATGGCCCCAGTGTAGACAGAAAGGGCATTGGGATCAGATGCAAGCAGTGGGTGGATGTCCGGGTGTGGGTACATGACAGTGAGGGCAGATATAGACAGGACAGTCCTGTTTCCAATGTCTATATTGTTGACACTGGTGGCACTTCTGGAAGGAATGATCTATGGTCGGAAAGGGGTGAGAGATGTGAGGGAGTACTCAAAAGGGAGAAGAGAGAACATTCCCATGGATAGTCATCCAGTTTAGGGTGAGATAGTCAGGGTGGTTAGGGGAGGGAACATCCTCAGGTATGACCTGGGTGGTAGTCTTGTCCTCTAGTTCAGGTTCAGAGGGGGTAGAGATTTGCTTGATGAGGGGGGGAGCATGGGAGTGGGGAGGGTGACAAGGAGGTTTAGATGGGAGCACTAGTGGGTACAAGGTGTAGCTCTAGATATTCTGTCTGTTCATCCTCTGAGAGGGTATGGAAGACAGGGAGAAAGATGGCAGTGAGCCTGGGGGAAGGTACAGGTAAGGTGGATATAAATTGTCTGAATCCTAATTCATGTAAAAGGTCAAGTGTGGCGATTGGGGTTATGGAAAGAGGGATGATCATGGAAGCATCAAATTCATTGTCTAGATGAGAGGGTTTTAGAGAAAGATAAGTAGTGAGGGCATGGCAAGCATGATGGTAAGAATGTATTGCAGCATGAAGAGTAGTCTGCTCAGCATAAAGAGAAAGGCATTCCAGATCATTCATGACAGAAGCACTCTCCAGAACTCTGGCATAGAGGATGTGATGAGGGATTTCTGGGAGAAGAGAGGGTTGAATGGATAGTGTTTGAGGATTGGAGGAGGGGGACATTTCAAGCTCAGTGGGGGGATGTGAGGTGGTGTTGATGAATGGCAAAGAGGGCAGAGCAGACAAATAAGATGGAGGAGCATATGAGAGCAAGGATTATCCAAAAAGGGGTAGGAGGGTTGGTCATCAAGGAATCAGGGACATCTTGTACTTCTTTAAGAGTTCCTGGGCATTGGCAAGGTTAATTTCCAGTTCCCAAGTGTTCTCAGAGGGGACATATCCTTTCCATTTGATGAGGTATTTTTGTCGACTTCCTATCCCATGATGGGTGATGATGGCTTCTATCTCATATTGTTCTTCATTGTTGACGATGTCAGTGGGAGGAAGAGGAGGTTCTGGGCTGTATTTGGGGGTGGTTCTGTAGGTGGAGAGCTTGGATGCATGGAAGATGTCATGACATCCCAAAGTAGGGGGAAGTTTCAGGTGGAATGCCAGGTTGGACAGGACTTGTGTGATTTTGAAGGGGCCTACTCTTTTTGGAAGGAGCTTCCTAGAGGGGGAGGCAAACCGGAGATTAGTGGTTTCCAACCATACTTTATCTCAGGGGCGGAAGGAGGAGGCAATGCATTCTTTCATCAGTTGTTGGGTTTTCTGATGAGCCACAAGAGCTTCATCTTGTGCCTTGACAATGGTAGATAGGCCAGTTTCTAAGTCCAGAAGGAAGGTTTTTCTGAGGGGTGGGTAGGCACAAGGTTGATAACCCATGATGAATTGGAAAGGCAATTGGTGGGTTGAGGAGTGGCTGGCAGAATTGTGTGAAAACTCAGCCATGGGGATGAGATTGACCTATTGTTGTGGTCTTCCTTGGCAGAAGATGCAGAGGTATGTTTCTAGTTCTTGGTTGACATGTTCAGTCTCTCCATTGGTCTGTGGGTGATAATTGGAGGAGAGTTTCAAGTCATAGGAGAGTAAGCGTGCAAGTTCTCTGGCAAATACAAAGGAGAATTTGGGTCTCCTATCAGAGATGCAAGAGTCATGTAGGTCGAAATGGGGGAAGACATGCTTAAAGAAGAGTTCTGCTACTCTGGCCACATCAATAGATTTTGAGCAAGGGATGAAAATTACCCCCTTAGTAAGCCCATGGTCGACCACAACCAAGACAGAGTTGATCCCTTTAATAGGGGGTAAGCTAGAGATGAGGTCAACAGAGATTTGTTAAAAGGGGCAGGTGGCAGAGGTGGACAGGGGGGATAGGGGGGGGACCATGGGGTGCATGTTGACTTTGTTAGCTTGGCAGGAGGGGCAACCAACAATGTATCTGTGTATATAGGTGTTCATGCCAGGCCACCAGTAGTCTTGTCCAAGGTGTTGTTGTGTGCAGAAGATTCCTTCATGGCTGCCCATGGAAGAGAAGTGGAGGGAGGATACAAGGTCCCATTATGCAGATTCAGGAATATACAGGTGATTTTTGAAGTAGAGATTCTGGCCATTGTACAGCCAGTCTGAGGGTGAGGAGTTACAGAATAGGGAAGAGTTGTTTGTTACAGCTTCAAGGGCTTGGTGAACAAAGGGATTGGAGGAGGAAGAGCAGGCCAATTTTGATTGGAGAGAGAGGTCAAGGGCTTGGATGATAGTATGATCAGGGAGGATGGAGGAATTCATATTGTCAGAGGAGGTATTGATTTCGTCCTTATGAGAAAGAGTGTCAGCAGGTGCCATCTTGGAACCTGGGGTAACATCCCATATGATGTTGAAGTCCTGAAGGAAGATGCTCCATCTGGCCTGTCATCAGGACAGCTTCTGGGGGGCATGCATGTAGGAAAGATTTTTGTGGTCAGTGATGACTGTGACTGGGTGTCCAGTTCCTCAGAGATAATGATGCCACTCATCAAGAGCTAGGATGGTGGTGAGGAGTTCTCAGTCATAAATGTCATAATTTCATTCAGTGGAATCTAGTGTCTTAGAGAAATATGCACAGGGATGGAGGTCTCCATTGGAGTCCAGCTGCATGAGCACAGCACCCACTGCTGTGAGAGAGGCATTAGACATAAGGGTGAACAGTTTTAGAATGTTGGGAAGAAGGAGGACTGGGGCTGCAGTGAAGATCCTTTGGAGGATATGGAAAGCCATTTCTTGATCTGGGCCCCAGAGCCAGGGTTCTTTTGCTTGAGTGAGCAAGTGGAGGGGGGCAGTGATGGTGGAAAAGTTGGGAATAAACTTGTGGTAGAAATTGCAGAAGCCAATGAAAGAACAAACAGCTTTGATGTTGGAGGAAGGGTTCCATTTTGTGATGGCAGCAAGTTTAACAGGATCCATCTTGGCATTGCTGCTGCCAACAATCATCCCCAGATACTCAACTTCTGGGATGTTGAAAGTACACTTAGATAACTTAAGGGAGAGATGGAGGTCATGAAGATGTTCAAGGACCATCTTAGTATGGGTATGGTGTAAAGAGAGGTCAGATGAGTGGATCAGGATATCATCCATGTATATCACTAGCCATCCTTCAGCTATAAGGTCTCAGAAGGAATGGTTCATGAAAGCTTGGAACATAGCTGGGAAGTTGCAGAGTCCAAAGAACATGACAGTGGGTTCAAACAGTCCTAGGGGGGTAATGAAGGCAGCTTTCCAGGTGTCCTCAGGTCGGATTCTGATATTGTTATATCCCCATCAGACATTGAACTTAGTGAAGAGGGTTGAGTCCTTCAACTTATTGATGAGATCTGAGATGAGGGGGAGAGGGTAGGCATTCTTTATGGTATGTTTGTTCAAGTAGCAGTAGTCTTGGCAGGGGTGGAGGGAGCCATCTTTCTTTGGGATGAAAAAGAAGGGGGAAGCTTGGGGGGACTTGGAGGGTACTATGCACCCAGTCTGCAAGCCTTACCTTTGTTGGTTCGAGTCCAACGTTCTAGCTTGATTGACCTCTTTTAGCTACTTGGTCCGTGCAGTGGTTGACCTTTGTTTGTCTTTCTTGAATCTCCGCTATAAGCTGTATTGTATAAGAACCTAGAAATCCCCTCGATGTACTTTAGCTAGTTCTACGTTTATCAAACGCACTACTGTGCTCCTTGTGTCTCATCCTCTCTAAGTACTACTCTTTGGACATTGTGTCTCTTCGTGAGTACCTCCCAAAGTCTAGGAAAGTATAAGTCTCAAGCATAGAAGTGCTCTCAACGTTACAAAAGAACTAGCTCATCCCTCTGACTCTTCCCTTATGAAGCAAGTCACCATAGCTGACCAACCCAACCCCAGACGAAGGATTGCTGGATCCTCCTCCAATCCCACTCCCACCTCTCGCTCTGTCCACGCCTCTAGAGCCCTGAGAACCCTCCTTGCCAGTTGATCGCCTGCCCCATCTGTCGAACCTCTTTCCACTGAGGAAGACTCTGATATAGAGATTGAAGATCTCCCTGACGCCCAACCACTGTCCACCACTGTTGTCTATAACCCAGGAATCTTTTCCCCCATCGCAGTCACCCCCCAAAGTTGTCCATCTTTGCCAGTTACCATGACTACCACCCCAAAACCTATCAAGTTAAAGTCCACCCTCCCTACCGATTTCTCTGGCAAACCTGAGAAAGCAGCATTGTGGATCAGCGCCATGAAAGGCCACTTCGAGGCCAACAACACCATCTTCTCATCTGACCCCCCAAAAATTTATACCCTCCTCAACAAGATGGGAGAAGGAGCCGGTGTCCACTTCGCAGAGAAATGGTACCACATGATGCAAGATCCCGCCATCAAGAAGGAAGATAAAACCTTTGACAAAGTAATTGAAGATTTCAGTTCCATTTTCGTCCCCTATGATATTGAGGGAACAGCCAGACAAACCCTTGACACTCTTCGACAAGAAGTAGTCCGGAACGAGAAAGACTCTTGGATTATCGATGACTATAAACTCCAGGACTATGTCCAAGGTTTTTCCACAGCAGTTCTGCACACTCACCTCGAAGACAAAGAAACCATTTGCCAGAAGTTTGCCAGAGGACTATACCTCCCTCTTCACCATCTCATTTTGTCCCAAATGACCCTCCCTGATACCTACGATAAGTGGGTCAAAGATGCGAAGAAATTCACTAAGCACCTCGAAATGGACAACAACTTTCTGAAAGGAAATGACCATTCCACCTCCTTCCACACTCCCACCCGTGCCAGAGACCCCAATGCCATGGATATAGATGCTCTCAATCTGTCCCCCATAGAAAAAGCACGCTGTCTACGTGATCGTCTTTGTTTTATCTGCAAGAAAGCAGGCTGTTCCACTTGCAACCATCCCAACCCAAACCGATCCCAAAGAAGAAACCCTCCCTCTGTCCCAAGGATCCAAACTGTCGAGACCATCCAACCCTCTGAACTCGCACAGTATGTGCGCAGCCTAAAGGCCAAGGGGAAGGATCCCCAACAGATATTACAAGTCCTCCATACCTGCTTCGATGAAGCAGAAGAAGAAACTGCCGAAGAAGTCCGATCTACCACTTTAGTAGATGAGGATTTTTGAATAGGAAGGATGCCTTGACGTCTCCCCTTCCTCATGTCATAGCTCCTGTACTTCTAGCAGAACCATCTGGAAATACTATTCAAATCCCTTTGACTATCTCCCATGGAGCAAAAACCGTCGACACCAGCACCCTGATCGACTGTGGGGCCACTGGAAATTTCATTGACCAGATCCTTATTCAATGACTGTCCTTGCCTACTCGACCCCTCCCTAAATCAATTGCTGCATACAATGTAGACGGAACTAAGAATCAATCAGGATCCATCAAAGCCAAGGCATCCGTCCACCTAGCCTTCTCCAACCATGAAGAGACGATCGATTTGATGATAGTAAACTGTGGACGTTCCCAAGTAATCCTAGGGATGCCCTGGCTGTGCTCTCACAACCCCAAAATCGACTGGACCTCAGGAACACTCTCCCTCCCCGATCCCTCTCACCTGAGTTGAAAGACGTTCGACACCACCCCCACCAGATACTTGATGCGATGGCTAGGAGCCGATCCAGATAAGAAGATCACCTCTAGACTGAAGAAAAGAGAGGCTTGGCTAACCGGGGAATCCATCTGCAAAACAACTCTCTCTACTGAAATTGCTAGCCAAACCAAGACTGACCAAAAAACCCTCCCAGCTATCTTCTCATCCCTCACAGATGTTTTCGCAGAAAAGACCCACAACCTTCTCCCACCTCCATGCCCCTTTGACCATGCTATCGAGTTGAAGAACTCCTTTACCCCCTGAGTTGCTAAAACCTATCCTCTTAACCCCCAGGAACAGGAGGCCTGCAAGATGTTTGTCAAAGAACATCTGAAGACTGGCTGCATCGTACCCTCCAAGTCCCCCCAAGCGTCTCCCTTCTTCTTCGTCCCAAAGAAAGATGGCTCACTTCGTCCCTGCCAGGACTATCATTACCTAAACGAGCACACAGTCAAAAATGCATATCCCTTACCCCTCATCTCGGACCTAGTCGATAAACTGAAAGACTCAACCCTCTTCACTAAGTTTGATGTCCGATGTGGTTACAACAACATCCACATTCGCCCTGAAGACACGTGGAAAGCAGCCTTTATCACCCCCCTTGGACTATTTGAACCCACCGTCATGTTCTTCGGACTCTGCAATTCTCCAGCAACATTCCAAGCCTTTATGAACCACTCCTTCCATGACCTGATAGTAGAAGGATGGTTAGTAATCTATATGGACGATATACTTATCCATTCCTCCGATCTCACCACCCACTATAACTGCACCAAGAAAGTTCTAGAATGTCTCTGTGATCACCATCTCTCCCTGAAACTCTCCAAGTGTACCTTTGATGTCCCTGAAGTAGAATACCTAGGGATGATTGTCAGCAGTGGGAGCGCAAAGATGGACCCTGTCAAACTTGCTGCCATAACGAAATGGAATCCCCCCTCCAATGTAAAAGGAGTTCATTCCTTCATAGGTTTCTGCAACTTCTATCGCAAGTTCATCCCCAATTTCTCTAACATCGCTGCCCCTCTCTATCTTTTAACCACTGCCAAACAACCCTGGCTCTGGGGCCCCGACCAAGAATCCGCCTTCCGATCCCTCCAGAAGATCTTCACTGCCACCCCTGTCCTTCTCCTCCCAGATGTCGCAAAACCATTTACCCTCATGTCTGATGCTTCCCTCACAGTGGTGGGTGCTGTATTAATGCAGCTGGATGCCAATGGCGACCTCCACCCCTGTGCATACTTTTCTAAGACCTTGGGCTCTGCTGAACGAAACTATGATATCTATGACCAAGAGCTCCTTGCTACTATCCTTGCCCTGGATGAGTGGCGACACTACCTTCGGGGAACCAGCCATCCAGTTACAATTGTCACTGACCACAAAAATCTATCTTATATGCAAGCCCCCCAGAAGCTGTCTCATCGACAAGCCAGATGGAGTATATTTTTACAAGACTTTGACATCATCTGGAACATCACCCCTGGTTCAAAAATGGCCCCAGCTGATGTATTGTCCTGAAAAGACGAAGTAGACACTTCCCTTGACAATAATGAGACACCTATCCTCCCTGACCATACAGTCATCCGTGCCCTCAATATGTCCCTCCAGTCCACATTAGCCTGCTCATCCTCCTCCGACTCTCTCGTCAAACAAGCCCTCGACGTGGCTACCAACAACACACCCCTGTTCCGAAACTCTCTTCCCTCTGATTGGTTCTACGATGGCCAGAATCTGTACTTCAAGAATTGCCTCTATGTCCCTGATGCTGCCCGACATGACCTCGTCTCCTCCCTCCACTCCTCCGCTGCAGGTGGCCATGAGGGAGTCTTCCGCACCCAACAACGACTCCAACAGGACTACTGGTGGCCCGGCATGGGCACCTATATTCATCGCTATATCACTGGATGTGCCACTTGCCAAGCCAACAAGATCAATACCCATCCCACTGTTCCCCCACTCTCGCCTCTGCCCTCCTCCACCATCCGCCCCTTCCAACAGATCTCTATGGATCTGATTTCTGGCCTTCCTCCCGTCCAAGGCATAGACTCTGCATTGGTCGTGGTTGACCATGGCCTTACAAAGGGGGTAATTTTCCTACCCTGCTCAAAAAACATCGATGCTGCGGGAGTAGCAGACCTTTTTTTTAGACATGTCTTCCCTAGATTTGGCCTACATGATGTCTGTATCTCTGACAGAGGCCCCAAATTCGCATCTGCCTTTGCCAAGGAACTGGCCCACATCCTCTCTTACGACCTAAAACTCTCCTCCACATACCATCCCCAAACCGATGGCAAAACCAAACGGGTCAACCAAGAACTGGAGACCTATCTCCGCATTTTCTGCCAAGGAAGACCCCAACAATGGAAAGACCTACTTCTGCTAGCTGAGTTCTCCCACAACTCCACCACCCACTCATCCACCCACCAATTGCCTTTCATGCTCATGATGGGCTATCAACCACGTTCCTACCCCCCTTTGGAAGAACCTTTATCCCCGCCTTAGAAACCCACTTATCTATCATCTCCAAGGCACGAGAAGAAGCTCTAGCTGCACATCAGAAAACCCAACAACTGATGAAAGAGCACATCTCCTCCACTTTCCACCCCTGGAAAGTTGGCGACAAGATTTGGTTAGAAGCCACCAATCTCCGATTCCCATCCCCATCTAAGAAGCTCCTCCCAAAAAGAGTAGGACCCTTCGAAATCACCCAAGTCCTTTCCAACCTCGCATTCTGCCTCAAACTACCTCCTTCCTGGAAGTGCCACAATGTGTTCCATTCATCCAAACTCTCCTCCTATCGAACCACCCCAGAACACAGACCGAACTTCCCTTCACCCCCCCCAGAGATCATTAACGATGAAGAGCAATATGAAGTGGAAGCCATCATCTCCCACCGTGGAATAGGTACCAGATGAAAATACCTCATCAAATGGAAAGGTTATGCCCCTTCGGAAAACACTTGGGAACCCGAGTTGAACCTTACCAACGTCAAAGACTTATTAAATGAGTATAAGTTATCCCTAAAAAAATAATGAGCCATTTCCCTACTCCCCTCTGGATCCTCTTTGCCCTTGCCTACGCCTCCTTACTCTTCATATCCTCAGCTCTCTTCGCCATCTACTCCCACCACCATAGTCGTCACAACCTACCTCTGAATCATGTCTCAATCTAGTCTTCTAGCCCTCTCTGTCCAAGCCTCCCTCCTCCCTGAACTACCCCATCGCATCCTCTATGCCCAGATCTTGGAGAATGCCCGTGTCATGTACGACATTGAACACTTACCTTCTTTTGCTGACCAAACTCCTCTCATCTCGGCCATACGCCTCTACCATACCACTCGCCGAGCCTATAACACTTACATCTCAATGAAACCTCCATTTGTAGACAACGTCTCAGATGTTTCCTTGACTACAGCCCTTTCTATTTCTCTGATCACTGCACTGGATTTATTACATGATTTAGGTTTTGATCAATTCATAGCCGCCTTGCCAACTCCTTCTCCTCAGCTTTCCACTATTCTTCTTCCTGTATTTAACATCCTCACCGAAGATGAATGCTCCTCCTACCAGGAGTATGACCTTATCCCCACTCGACCCCTAGCCAGTGTACCCACCTCTTCCTCTCCTCTCCCTCATCCTCCACTTATTGAACGCCTATCCACCCCATCACCAGACCCCACTTTAGCTGTCCCTCTAGACGTCCCCTCTCCTGATCACCCTGATCACCTCATCATCCATTGGAAAACTATTCATGGCAATGTGCTCTCCTCCCCCTTCCAAACCATCCCAACCTGAAGCCGCCCCTTCCCCCATGACAGAACCAATGACAAATGTCTCCTCTGTTGCCAACACGGACATTGGAAGGTCAATTGCCCGTCATACACCTGTCCCCACTGTCACATCCCCACACCCGGACACCCACCTACATCCTGTCTCCAAAACCAATGCCCATTCTGTCTCCGCTGGGGACATGGTGATAGATACTGCCCCCACCGATGTTGTGGCAACTGTGACCACCTGGGACACACTGTGGACGATTGCCTTGTCTGGGACGCTACTGTCCTTGAGGAACTTTCTACCAACCCGGAGGATGGAGCAGAGCGAGACTAGTGAGTTTTCACTGGTGGCTCAAGGCTACTTAGAGGGTAATGTTACAATTTTCCTCATTCATTGCGATACTTTCATCATCTCCTTCTGTCATAACCACGCATTCCCCTTCGCCTATACTTCTTATGACTCCTTCCTAGTTGTATTCCATGCGGACAATGTCCTCTTGACCCCTCTCTTTTGACTGCCTTATCCTTGGACTAATCCTTCTACAATGTTCTCTTATACATTGCATATTCTGATCTCTCCATAGTCACCAAGCCTTACCTTTGTTGGTTTGAGTCCAACGTTCTAGCTTGATTGACCTCTTTTAGCTACTTGGTCTGTGCAGTGGTTGACCTTTGTTTGTCTTTCTTGAATCTCCACTATAAGCTGTATTGTATAAGAACCTAGAAATCCCCTCAATGTACTTTAGCTAGTTCTACGTTTATCAAATGCACTACTGTGCTCCTTGTGTCTCATCCTCTCTAAGTACTACTCTTTGGACGTTGTGTCTCTTTGTGAGTACCTCCCAAAGTCTAGGAAAGTATAAGTCTCGAGCATAGAAGTGCTCTCAACGTTACACAGGCTGGGTGGACCTTCTTCATGAGCTTTGGCATTATGTTAATGGCATGGGCAAGGTGGTGGAGTGATGATTTGTGGAACCAAATGTATTTCTTTGCTGTGTGCATAATATGGGGGTAAATAGGGTGGAGGGGTGGTTTTGATGCTAGCCATATGGCAGCCTGACTGCATAGAGTCTGAATGTGCAGTCTGATGGGCATGAGTTTCACATATGCCTCCATTATATCTGTGGCAATAGTGCACATTACTCCCATGATGGATATGAGGGCTAGTCTCTGAACCCAGCCCAGTTTCTGTGCCACTGTTTTTGACCCTTGAGTAGTTTCATTGGTTAGTAATCAATGGACAGGGATGAACCAGACATCAACTGCATATAGCATCTTGGGTAGGACTACTGTGATGTAGAGCTGGCAAAGGAATGCCAGAGGGATACCTTTCAATGCTCTCACTATGTGTCATAGTTGTAGGATATATGCTATTCCCCTATCTATCACATATGCAATGTGGTCTTTCCAGTTCAGTGCATTGTCTATCATCACTCCAAGGAAGCAGTGTGACTTAGCTGGGGCCAGGATTACTCCATGGATAGGCAGTTTCTCATCCCTTCCTTTCCTGCTTGTGGCCATGGTGAGTAGTGCAAATTTGTTTGTTTCAAATCTGGAGTTGTGGTCTTTCAACCAGTCAAACATGCCACACCTTTTGTTTAGCATGTTCTGAAGCTGTGCATGCACTTTCTTGATGTTTTTTCCAATTCCTATTAGGGCCACATCATCAACAAATGCAAGCACTAGCTGGTTGGGTCTGGTCACTACTTCCACCAGGTTGGAGTTGTAGATAATGTACAGGATCATTGATATGGGATCCCCTTGGCCAATTCCATTGTTGATTGATATCCAGTCAGTCATGAAGTCATTGAAGAGGAGCTTGGTGTGCCTGTTGGAGAGAATCTGTTCAGTGAATTCAATGTAGATGGGGGGAATGTGGTGCTACTTCATGTTGTGAAGCAGGCGATCTGTTACTGCATTTGGAAAGGCTCCTTCCATGTCCAGGAATAGTATGGAGGCTACATGGCCATTGCGCCATGCATGTCAAGTGGTGACTTCTAGTAGGTGGAGAGAGTTGGTGGTAAATTGTCCTGGGCATCTGCTGAAATGCATTCTGGATAGAAGGTGGTGGGTTTCTATGAGATGCGATAGGATGTCTGCTACTATTGCTGTTAGCAATTTTGGTATTGTATTGATCAGTGCGATTGGGTGATAGGCTTTCAGCACCAAGTAGTCAGGGAAACCTGATTTGCATAGCACTACTGTGATGAAGTCCTTCCATGGTGCATGGTATGTGTTGTGGCAGAAAACTGTGTGAAACAAATGAAGGAGGTGAGGTTCCAGTAGAGCTGAGCATTCCTTGAGTATGATGTTTGGAATGCTGTCTGGCTGTTGTGCCTTGTATGGGCTGAGGCTGGATGTGGCTCATTGGAGCTGGTCAGGGGTGATTTCTCCAACATTGGGGACTGGTTCTGGATAGGAGAAGTTAGCAGGGACAAACATTTTGGTGGGAGGGGGCGGGAAGAAGGTCTTAGCCAATGTTTCCCCTTTTTCTTTGTTGCCTTTTGCTTCTATTGCTGTGCTATCTGACATTTTTGCTTTGAGGGTGGGGATGTGTGCAGGTCTGCTATTGCCAGGGTCATCCTGAATGTATCTGTTAGCCATCCAGATGCTCTTGTTATCCATGTTCTCCAACCACACTATCCAATGGTTTTGTTTGGCTGAATTGATTGTATTCATGTACTCCTTTTCTAACTCTTTTTGCTGAGCATGACTTGGATAATCTGGTAAGGCACAGGCCTTATATGTCTCAGATGAGGCATGTTGTAGTTTCTTGCAGAGGTGCATTAGGGCTCGGATGGGAAGCAGGCCTGGGTCTGGTTTTTTTTTGGAACTAGGTTTTTCCTGTGCTGAGCCGAGATGCCGAGGTGGCATTGACTCCACAGCTAGGTAGGCAGAAGTAGGCACATCGCTCACCTATGTTAATATCCAAGTCATGGCACCCAAACGATCTGGTCGAACATCCCCCCGAAGTGCTCAAAAGGGAAAGGGCAAGCAGAAGGCCACTGATTCCCAGGATGACATGCTATGCTCCAGTAGTGAGGGAAGTCAAACAGTCGGGAAATCAACTCACTGGACTGTTGAGGATGAGGTCACTCTTCTCGATTTCGCCTTATCGAAAAAAGACATGATAGAAGAAACAAACAACTTCAGGGGAACGTTCTGGAGTGATCTAGCCAGCAGTTTCCCTCCGCCCACTCATGGAAAGCCGAAGACAGCCAGTAGTTGCAAGGATAAATGGAAGAGTGTGAGTGGCAACATCTGTTTTCTTATTCATACCCTGATCATAATCTATTAGATGAAAAGTGTCTTTGATGTCGTTGATAAAATCACAAACACATCTGGCTTTGCATATTTGCTGGAGAGAGGTGCTGACATCGGCTCTGAAAATCTGCATGTATGGAACAAATTCTCGAACGTATGTCCACATTTCTTGTATGATTTCTACTAACTGTAAGTGAATCTGGTTTTAGAATACGAAAGGTGCCTCCAGATTCAGAAACAAGGGGTGGATACACTACGAAAAAATGCAAGGCTTAGTAGGGTCGAAGAGTAGGGGTTATCACAAGTTTGCTTCTCTCAGAGCAGCCAAGTCGTCACTCCTCTCTTCCTCAAATACTACCACCCCCCAGATCATGTTACCGCCATCCGTTATACCAGAAACCACTGCTCTTCCCTCCTCCATATCGCCATCGATTGCCAGTCCTGAGGTTCCCATCCTATCGTCATTTACTACTGTCAGAACCACCACTCCTCCCCTCATCATGTCGCCATCATTTGCTATACACAGCACTGCTTCCTACCTTAACACAGTATCATCATCATCAACAAGCATTCCATACCAACTCCCTCCGACACCTTCGACCTTTCAACCACCGTCAGTTCCATCTTCCTATGTCAGATCCACCGCAAGCTCAGTCAAACCATCATCAAGCGTCTCTGCTTGTATGGAACCCTCAGGCAAGCGCAAGGCTGATGATGACGAGTCATCTATGGTATCAGCCGTTCCATCAAGATCGGCAATAAGCGTGGCATCAGGTATATCCTCTGGATCTCGAAAACGGCGGGCAACACAGAAAACTCAAGAGATCGATAGTCTTCGCAGTGACATTGGCACCCTCCAGGCTGCGTTCGAGGCAAACATCCAGCTTATAGAGCATGCCATGCAAGCCTCAACTACAAAACCAACAGCAACCAACTCGCCATCTCAGCTGGCCACATCAGCGAGCGTTACGGCTGAAAAGAGAAACCATGCAAGAAAAACGCTCCTTGAACTCAACAAGGACTTTCTCACGCCAGAAGAACTCATCGTTATGTTTGACATGTTGGGAAAAAGCAATGACCATGTAGACTTGTACATACTCCTTGCGACACCACTGCTAGGAATTGATGAAGTTCGACGTAGCTGGCTGAAGAAGAGGATCGCCGAGGCAACCACATTGGGCATCAAGTAGTACTATACACCATAGCATCATGTTGTTCAGATTGCGTTGTACACATCGAATTGAATTGTTGTACACTATGCATGATGATATTGAGTCCTAAGTCATGTCGTTATGATAGTCCCGCCACAACATGTCTGCGATCTCCTCTCACTTCATTGACGTCATGTCGCGTTCAGCGGCCGTTACAAACCTGCTCACAAGATCTCCAAATATTACTGTTTCATCACCTATACCACCCCTGAGCGCCAGTGCCTCAGCTTGCTCCCTTTCCCACTCACCAAAGTCCTCGCGATCGTAGTGACGGATGATGTTGTGGATGCAGCAGAGAGCGGACGGTATCTGAGCTTGTACGTCCATGCTGTATTCAGGGGGGATTACAAGGATATGAAACCGACTCTTGAGAACTCCGATAATCCGCTCAACAACGTTCCGTAGTTCTGCATGTCGTAGGTTAAAGTATTCACGTAAGTTGGCAGATCTTCAGAAACAAAAAGCATGAGCCATTCGTTATGGAGCAGTAGAAAAGAAACAACGTATACCATCCATGCACGGTTCCACTCCGGTAAATGGTAGCACGTGCCGTGATACAGAACCAACAACTGCGGGCAGATTGGATATCCAGCATCAGCAAGATAGTATTTGCTGGCTGGGATGGTAAAGTCAATAGTTCATGCATCATGAAAAACCAATGCATCAGCCACAGATCCTTCCCAGCCACTCAAAATGTACACGAACTCAAGGTCGAAGTTACAAGCAATGAGACAGTTCTGTGAGTGAAAACCTTTCCGATTTCGAGTAGCATCCCTCTCTGCCGCAGAGGGGGTACAGGCGATATGTGTCCCATCGACTGTGCCAATGGCATCTTTGAAGTAGGGGTATACTTTCAGATCGTTGAGGATACAAGGGGGTACTGGATCATCCGAGCGTGGTAATTTGACATGTTTTGTATATATTCCTGTCGAGGAGAAGGCGGTCAATATCTTGCAGAAATACCTAGAGGGAAAGGTAAGTATTCTAGACAATAAAACAAGCTGACACTTACTTTGATATTGTGCTGTTTGATCACTGAAATCATTCACCGATGTGCCTGCATGATAGGCCAGTTACACATGTATATAGGAATATACCCAGCTGTTCTTCAAGCATAACATGCTTGGATGACATATATCCATGAAATGTCAGCTCCTCAACGAGTTTCTGGAAGACCTGCTTCCGAACGCCAAGTTCATTGCGGATTTGGTCTGGGTGACTGTTAAGTAGTTCCATTATCCACATATGACCTGTAAGAATGGATGTATGATAGGGTATGGGCTGCACACGCATGGGCGAGGTGACTGCTTGCGCCAGGAGGAAGATAGACTTCATGATGATTTGACCCATCTGTCAGTTCTGATCAATAAGTAGACGGAAGATGCTGTCTCCAAGATCCTCCTTAGTCTTGTTGTCATCCTGAAAACTGGAATCGGTGTGCACTGTTGAGCTTTCTGAATCGTCAAGCATGATATCATATTGGTGGCTTTGATATCGAGACATAGTATACTAGGTTAGAGCGGTACTGAAAATTCTATGCTCCACTAGAACATTGAGGCTTACACAAGGGCGGATTTTCATGAAAACCCGACCCGGGCCTGCTTTCCGTCCGAGCCCTTAGGTTGCTGTTCCACCAGCATTTCAATACTGGGCATGGCTTGAATAAGGGGATGTGCTCCTTGATCGTCTTCTGGATGGCCCATGTGAGATTGCAAGTGGTCACATTGAATTTGAATGAGGAGAGGATGGGGTAGGCAATAGGGACTGGTTCGAGTTCTATCTTAAGCACTTTTTTGAAGGCATCCCAGTCTACCTCACAAAAGTTCCAGCAAGGGGTGGTGTCAGCACTTGGTGTCTCAAGTTCGAGCATCATTAGTATTGGCATGTGGTCAGTGCAGGCTCGCTTGTGGGGGTCTGTTCAGCATTTGGTTATCAGCTCGAGGATGTGTGCCATGCAGAAGACATTGTCAGGTCATGTCCAGTTCTTAGAGGATTGCACTTGGAGTGTGGGTATATCTTTTGAAAGTGCCTATTGTAGATTGTATTCAGCAAGTAGGAGGAGGAGAGATTCTGTGGTGTCTAGATGAGCTGTGGATAGGAGGCTTGAGTTGTGTGCTTCCTTCCACATGGGATGGTGGCAGTTGAAGTCCCCTAATCACACCATGTGGTCATTGTCTGTTGGGTGGATATCCTGTAGATGGTCCCCAAAGTGCTTGCCTATCTGCTTGAGTGTGGTATGTGACTCACCCATGTTGTAAATGTTGACTACTGTACAGTAGCCATATGGGCCTTGCAGTTGCAGGACAATGACATCAGGCAAAGGGAAGGGGAGTTGGGTCCAGCTATTGGAATCAATGGCTTTAGAAACAAGAGTGATTGCACATGTGTGTGGAGCTCCATCAAGGAGTCAGGTTGTAAGATATATTACATGGAAGTGACAATTTGTTAGAGAGTTATTAAGCAGGTTTAGGTAGGGTTCTTGGATGGCAATGATATCCCATTCAGTGATGGTGGCATCATTTAATAATGAGAGTTGTGTGATCCATGATTTGTTGAGGTTTTGTTGCCATATCCTTATTTCTGTCCTGGTGTCAGTGGGTGTGCTATTCATTGGGTGGGATCATAGTTGGCAGCTGATGAGGTAGGAGGCTGACATGTGCCGCCTTGGTGGGAGAGGACAGGAGGGATTGGAATATGGTTTGGATTAGGGGAGGTGGATAGCCACCTTATCTTGGGGCAGTGCCCCTGCTAGTTCCACAGTGTTGGCTTCCTGTTGCTTCTCAGTCCCAGTTGGTACTGCCATCACTGTTGAGTGTGGTTTGGCATAGAGGTCGCTGACTTGGTGATTGAGAGTTGGTGTTGTCAGGTATGATATCATTAAGGAAGGGGAGAGGGAAGGAACAAGAGGTGGAGCAGATTACTTGGGTCCACTCTTCAGATGTGGAGAAGTAGGGCATGAGATTTTCAGGGTGCTTGTGGTTGATATCATCCCTTTTTTCTTTATAGACAGGGCATGCAGTGCTATTGCTTGAGTGGTTGTCAGAGTTGCAGTTGATGTAGTGTTTCACTGATGTTGGGCAGTCACAGTCAGTGGTGTGGTGGACATGACTGCAGGTAGTGCAGGTGTCATGGGTGGCCATGCAGTCTTTGGCAATGTGTCCCCAGCATTGGCATCTCATACAACAAATGGGCACTTTGGCTTCCTTCCAGGGGTGAAGTTTTTCCTTGCCCACTATGAGTCCATCACAAAAGACTAAGTTGGCTGCATGTGGATTTATGAAGGAAAAGAGGGCATAGGCCATCCTCTGGTTGGGTGCTTGTTTCTCCACCAGTTTGACCCATTGTGTGTCATGATCAGCAGGAAGGGAACCACAATCTGATGTCTCTTGTCCCTTATGATGCCCTGTGGGCCCAAGCTGGCCATGAAGGCTGCACAGTTTCCTGGTGCTCATAGCCATGTGGCTGCCTTTGGAGTGCTGAGTTCAAGTAGTACCCCTCCTCCTCAAAGAGTCTGGACAGTTCTTATTTTGCAGGGAAGGTTGTCAGGGCATTCCAAATTATCAATAGCCTGTTGGAGATTCTCCACAATGGCAGGCTTTGAGTCTGCAGGAGCAAATAGGGGAGCATCAGTCACTGGTTGAATTAGTACCTGGTATTCTCTAACTGCAACTCTTGCAGTTGCCAGGGTGGCCTCTGCCCTTGCTCCACTGGCCATGGAGATTTGGTGGCCCCCCTTTACTGCCTCACTGTACGAGGATATGTTGTTCAAGCCTGTAGAGGGGGTGGTTTCCCATACTATCCCCTACATCATCTCACTGGCTGAGTGGATTGCTGGAGCCATTAGTTTGATGGATTGCTTGATGTCACCTATGCTCAAGAGAACCACATCAGCTGCTTCCTCTGCCCTGGCCATCATGACATTGAGCAGTTTGGTTGGCCCTTCTTCATTGTCTAGGTTTGGGAGATTTGCAATTTTTTGAACACTTGCATTTAGAATTTCTGCAGCTTGTAGTATTTGGGCAGCATTGCCAGCTATGGCCTGGGTCCCATGGTTCAATACAACCTGCACTACAGACTCTTTGATGCTGGCAACAATGTTGGTAGCAGTGGTGGAATGTGTGAGCTCATCAAGCAGGAATGCTGTTGCTCTGATTGCTTCTGCTGCTTGGAGTGGTATTTGGTCTATCTGGCTGACGTGGAATAGGATGTCAGACATGTGTTCTGGCATGATGTTCTGACTGAGGTAGCATAGGCCTTTGTTTTCTAGATATTGGTGTCCATCCACTGCCAAGTTGACTAAGTAGCAAGGTTCCTTGGTCAGGTGGGCAGCAGTCTGTGGACATGGGGAGCTGATTGAGTGTCACCTCTGTGTTGTGAGGTTGGAATTGCTCGGCAGAGGTCTAAGCTAGGAACTATGAGAACCTCAGTAGATGTCAAGCTACTAATATTAAGAGTACTACCTATGAGAACTAAGGTAGGTTAGTATAGTAGTAAATGCCTATGAAATAGGGCTTACCCT
>JBBPKJ010000127.1:0-46595 GCA_038089195.1 Brasilioporus rufonigricans | reverse complement strand
CTCAAGCGTCAGACCCTCCCCGCCCACATCGTCGCCTCCCCGCTCTCCCCAAACTCGACCGGCGTCTCCATCGAGAACCCCGACTCCCCCGGATCCGCCTCTCCAACCCCTCACCGCATCCGCTTGCCACCGCCCTCTGCGTCCATACCCGAATCGTCCTTGGATACCCCTTCGCCGCGTTCACGTCGCTCAAATACCCTCGACAGCTCCACCGTCAACTACGCCGCCGCTCGTCAGGCGCTGCACAAGGTGTCCGACTCTCCTCCAGCCTCCTCGTCCCCCACATCTAAGCCCCTGCTCACCCCCAATGCTTCTGCCTCCGCTCTGCATCGCCGTCCTACCTCGGTATACGCTACCTCACTCTACACCCTGCCAACTGCACCGGACAAGCTCTCCCATCGCCCATCTTCCAGTCTCGATCTTGCACGCACTGTTTCCTCTTCCCCCGATCGACCCTCATCTCGCTCCTCGTATTCCCCCTCTCACTCACCTACCCCGTCTTCAGTCATGTCCCCCACCCCCTACAAGAGTTCATACATGGCCAGCAAAAAAGCTTCTACCTATGGTCAGATCGGCGCCCGCAGACTTGGAAGCCATCTTCCCCGCATAGCCAGCGGTGACGGCGACGACGCCCCGCAAGAGCGCGACCAGACACCACCGCCAGCGGTCCATTGCTCTCCACAAAAGGAAACACCCGCATACGATCCCCCTGTCTACAATCGACCCCCCCTCTCTCCCATCGCTCAGGACCGTGTCTCGTCTGGTGTTGCTGATTCCGATGACGTCGCCGGCATACCGGGTCGCCTTCGTTTGTCGAGAGACAAGGCACCCAAAGCCCCCCATTCCGCGCCCTTACCTTCCTCGCGTTTGACAAGGGGCCTCTGGGCCGATACTCAACGGCATCTGCTGCAAGCATACGAGTATTTGTGTCACGTTGGTGAGGCACAGCAATGGATCGAGGGTTGCCTCGGCGAGGAACTCGGATTCGGTGTCGTCGAGATGGAAGAAGGCTTGAGGAATGGTGTCGTCCTCGCCAAACTGGTCAGAGCGTTTCAAGGCGAACGGGTCGTTCGCCGCATCTACGAGGTACCCTCCCCACCTTCCTCTTCATTCATCGTCGTGACCAGTTTCCCAGTCAAAGTCGTCCAAGCTGGATTTTCGACACTCGGACAATATCAACTATTTTTTCGTCTTTGTTCGGCAAGTTGGTCTTCCAGAAGTGGGTCCCTCCCCTCCTCCTCATCGATGTACTCCGTCGTTCATGATATCCAGTGCTTCATATTTGAGCTCACAGACTTGTACGAGAAGAAAAATCTCCCCAAGGTTATTTATTGCATTCATGCCCTCAGGTATGATACCCACCATCGCCTAATCGTCCGCGGCTCATCTCGCCTAGTCATCTCCTCGCGAGGCGAGGGCTAGCCCAGCGCATAGGTAACTTGCTCGGCCAATTGCAGTTTTCTGACGATCAGCTGCAAAAGACACAGAAAGGGCTTAATGACGCCGGCGTTCCGATGCCCAACTTTGGTGATGTCGGTCGAGAACTTGCCAAAGAGATCAATGAAGAGCCAGAGGTCGAAATTGAGACCGAGGACGAGCGTGAGCTTCACTGTACGACTCTTTCGTTGTGACTCTTATATGCATTCTAGGGCGGGACCGCTTGCTCTTAGAGAGCGAAGATTCCATCCGCGCTCTGCAGTGTTTGGCCCGTGGTTTCCTAGTCCGGAAAGCGCAAGCCACCCAATACGCTCGCCTCCGTTTTGCAGAACGATATGTACCCAAGATTCAAGCTATCTGTCGCGGCGCTGTTGCACGATGTCAAATCTCTCAGCTCCGTAAGGAAACCGCTGATCTCACGCCATGGGGGGTTCGCATCCAAACTGCCGCTCGCATGATCCTGATGCGTAGGCAATGGCTTGCCCACCTTGAGCGTATTCGGGCGTCCATCAAGTATGTCGTTAAAGCACAGGCGCAGATTCGGGGCGTGCTCCAACGGCAGCGATTTGCTCGACTCAAAGCTGCACTACAGAGCCGTCGAATACTCTTTGTAAAGCTGCAGTCTTCTGCGCGGGCCAAAATTGCGAGACAAAGCGTCAACGAGATATCCAAGACGTTCGCCACAGTTGAAATCTCGGCAGCAGTTGTGGCTGTGCAAACGACTGCGCGTGGGTTCTTGACGAGGGTTGCGATATCTAAGCAACTGAGGAAGCTTGATCGCGTGGAGGACAGTATTGTTGCTTTACAAGCCCAGTGTCAAGGTGTACTCGTGCGTAGGCGGATCCGGGCGCAACTTGCGAAGTTGGACGATGTGTCTTCCACGGTCATCCAAATTCAAGTCGCAGCTCGGACGTATATCGCTCGTAAACGCCTCCTCAACCTCATCCGTGGTCTTCGTCGAGCTACCCCGGTGCTGGTAGGTCTCCAAGCCCGCGCTCGCGCAAGTCTTGCTCGTCAGCAACACAAGAATCTCGGCAAAGCACTCTCTGAGATCAAAGTTGTCTCTTCCGTGGGCGGTTTTCAAGCCCTCGCCCGTGCTGCGCTCGCTCGTAACAGACACAGAGAGCAACAGAAGAAACTTGAGTTCGTAGCACCCAATGTGACAGGTCTCCAGGCCGTTGCAAGAGGTTATCTTGTACGGAGGTCCTACATCGCATGGCGTGATCATCTATGGTATAATCAGCCCGTCGCGACAATGTTGCAGGCACTTTTGCGTGGCGTTCTCCAGAGGCGCAGGTTTCACGCAAAGATGCAGTACTTTCGTGACAATTTGCATAAAGTCATCAAGATCCAGTCTCTTTTCCGTGCAAAGGAAACACGCGAACAATACCATCAGCTTACTCTAGGCAAGAACGTCACGGTTGGCACGATCAAGAACTTTGTTCATCTTCTCGACGACTCTGAAGCTGACTTCCAAGACGAGATCAAAGTGGAGAGGCTGAGGAAAAAGGTTGTCGAGAGCATCAGAGAGAACCAGGCACTGGAGAATGACGTGAATGATTTGGACGTCAAGATTGCGCTTGTAGTGCAGAACGTCAAGTCATTCGAGGAACTTGTCAAGGTACGACGAATGTATGGTGCGGATAGTGCTGCAGTACATGCCGCGCGGGCCTCGATCCTTGCTGCCCACGGTGATCCCTTTTCTGGGGCCTCCACACTGGATCATGCAGCCAAGCGGAAACTCGAACTGTATCAGCAGCTCTTTTACCTGCTTCAGACGCAGGGGGAGTATCTACGTCAATTGTTCGTCGAGCTGTCCGACGATGACTCGGAGAAACACAGAGCACTGGTCGAGCGCGTTGTGTTGACGTTGTTCGGTTACGGACAAGATAGACGAGAAGACTATCTTCTACTCAAGTTATTCCAGGTTAGTGGTGTCGGCATGGGATCGCTGCAACTATACAGCCGTTCATCTGGTCCTTCACAGCTTTCCATTCGCCAGGAAGTTGCCAGTGCGCAGACAGTCGAACACGTCGTTCGTGGTCACCCAATGTACATAAATATCGCAGTACAATACCTCCGACCTAAACAGGTTACCTACGTCCGGGATACGCTCCAAGCCATCGTGCGAGAACTTGTCGAAGCGGCCGACCTTGATCTCGAGTCAGATCCCTCGGTTGTATGTATTGCGCTTTTTGTCAACCCCATACGCTTAGCTGGACTTCAGATTCATCGGACGAGAATCGACATCGAGGAAATGCGATCTGGTAGGGCCAGTGCAAAGGCCAAAGATCTACCCTTCTATGAGGCCCTCAAGGACCCAGATACCAGAGCTGAATACATCAGACGTATGTAAAGCCACGGCAATCTTGTATCCACCACTCGCTGAACAAGATCGTCTAGATATGCAAAAGTTGCAATGGTGGAGCGAAGCTTTCATGGTGGCTATCATGCAATCAACCAGAAAGATGCCGTACAGTATGCGGTTTATAGCCCGCGAGACATTACTCTCCTTGCGCGTAAGTCAGATACGCCCATTTGATCGTTGCATTGTTCATATCGGCGCAGGAAAAATTCTCCGGTGTACCTGACAAATCCTACGCCGCGTGTATCGCAAGGCTAGTCTTCTACAGATACCTCAACCCGGCTATCCTGTTTGTTTCATCCACTCTGCAAGTTGACTCTTTCTTACTCTCCGCCCAGCGCTCCGGAGACTTTTGATATGGTCTCCACGGTTGACGTTGCTTCAAGAAAGAATCTTGCACAGATATCCCAGGTACTAACACAAATTGCTTCGGGCTCCGAGTTCACGGAAGACAGTCCCCAATTTGTACCCATCAATGAAATGGTGCGCAAGACCATTGCGGAAATGACCGTTTGGATGATCCAGAGTGATTACTCTCCACGACCACGGTTTGTTGGTGTTATCTCATGTTTTCTTTTTCAGTCGCGGATGTCCCAGATGCTGAGACACACTACCATGCCCATGAGTTCTTGGACGTTACCGTTCAACCAAAGCCTATTTATATTTCGCCAAATGAGGTATATGGAATGCACACTTTGCTCTCAAAATACCAGGACAAACTCGTCAGAATTTACGTCTTTCACGATGGCACGCAACTGACTCGACTATTCAGTCACCCTCTCGTGACGATGCTCTGCGTGTCATATTGCACGAATTAGATGGTGTCCCGCATCTTGATAACGACGAGCTAAAGGATGCCCGAGACAAAGCTATTACTCTAGAGCTCACGAACAGGTTTGCGCGTGTCCGAGGTTAGTTTTGTTCCAAGACTTGATCATCTCATTCACCTTGTTTCAAGACCCTCAAGCAGACGAGAAAGCATTATGGGTCCAAGCGAAGCGAGGTGTCCTAGCGATCCTCCGCGTCCAACCTGCGCAAGACCTTGTCGAGTCTTTGATGTGCTCAGTTACCGAGGAAGACGAATTCCGTTGGGAAACTATCGTGGCCGAAATGGACAATGAACCTGTCAATAGGCGCATGCCTTCAACCAGCGGTGCAGAATCCGGGTACAGACTTGAAGACATACGATCGTATGTGTGCGAGCTCTCGTGAGAATTTGCTACTGATCGACTTCAGCCTTCAATTCAAAGAAGTCAAAGCACATGCCATATTCTTCCTTCTTGAACTGGAGAAGCTGGGGAAGGTTACGCGGAGCGATGGGTTTCAAGGCATTCTAAATGCCATTGCGAGCGATGTTCGCAGCAAGCACCGCAAACGACTGCAACGACAACAAGAGATGGACAGCATGATGGATGCTCTTAAGTATCTCAACGAACGCAAGAAATACTTTGGGGAGCAGATAGATAGCTATCACAACTACGTTGAAACCGCAATGGCCACCATGCAACGAGGGAAAGGGTAAGAAGTCCTACACTTCATTTGTTACCGTGGATTGACTTGATTATTTTAAGAAAAAAGCGTTTTGTCATCCCATTCACAAAGCAGTACTTCCACCTCCGCGATCTGCAGAAATCCGGCAAGAGTCCTCAATTTGGCTCCTTCAGATATAGCGCCAAAGACCTTTACGAGAAGGGCATTCTCTTGTCGATTGACAAATTCTCTCCTCGCCAGTTCGATAAGATTGATGTCATCATCTCGTCAGAGAAAGCGGGTGTTTTTAACATGGAGGTGCTCAACAATACCCTTGGTATTACAAACCGAATCGGCATCACAGATCTTCGTATGGAGGACTTACTCCAGGCGCAATTCGAGAACCAGGCTTCGCTATCGCTTTTCAATGGATTGGTCAAACTTAATGTCAACCTTCTCTTGTATCAGATTAACAAGAAGTGAGTGAACTTGTTTCTCGGTCTCTGCGGGCTAACGCATCGACGCAAGGTTCTACGCTTGATCTTTCCTTGGTATCTATGTCACTGCATGCTTCCTTTTCGCATTCCAACCTTACTTGCTCTATTTTGGAACCAGCATCTCGGTAATGCGTGTCGTCCTCACTCTTCGTCTAGCATGTAACGGTAATCTAACTAGCCGCATTCTGTATTTTTCCGCATATATCCCCACGACTTATGATGTATTTGCTCCACGAATTTAATGTCCTGTTACAGCACCGTATTGATTAGCGCTTATAATAAGTTGTTATTGTAGCTTCAGCTTTGGCCTCCGTCCAGTTGAATTTCGCGTTCTGACAACTTCCTGGGTGCTCACGTTGTCGGAGGCCTCATGTCTACCTTTGGTCCCCCACCACTACCCCCCGGCTGGACAGAGCACGTCGGTAACGCACAATGAAACTTGGAATAGCTCGTACTGCAAACTCATACATTGTTTGTCATACGCAGGACCAGGCGGCCAGCCTTACTACTACCATGCTGCGAGTCAGCAATCCTCCTACATTCGACCCCTTCCTGCGTTCCCTATCGTACCCCCTCCGACCGCTCCACCGTCCAAGAAAAAGAAAGAAAAGCCGCTCATAAAGAAACCGATACCGGGTACTGAATGGCTGCGGGTGACGACCACTGAAGGGAACACATTCTACACGCACAAAGGGAGGAAAGAGAGCGTTTGGGTAGCTCCGGACGAGATCAGGGAAGCGCTTTTGGAGCTCGAGCGTGTGGAAGCACATGAAACAGAGCAGGCGAAACGTGAGCAACAGGAGGAAGAGGAAGAGGCGGGGAAGATGGAACGGGTGATGGAGGAGGAAGTGGAGAGGATTAAGGCGGAGGTGCAGGGGCTTGTGAAACGGAAAAAACGGGATGAGCCAGAACCGCTGGATGAAGTGGTCATCACGAAGAAGGTACGCGTTGAGGGGGACGGTGGAGAAGAGGTCGAAGCGGAGGAGAATGAAGATGGAGGAGAGGAGGGAGAGGGAGAGGAGGACCGGCGAGAAGCTGAGGTCCAACTCGCTGCAGAGGCAGAGGAAGAGCAAAAGAAACAAGAGGAAGAGGTGAGGAAGGCAAGAGATGCCAAGGAAGCAGAGACGAAAAGTGCGCAGGAAAAGCAACTCAATATGCCCGATCGCGTCGACCTTTCTCTTGACGAAGCAAAGGCACTCTTCAAGGTATTCACTCTGCACGTATCAACCATTCTGACATTCACGAATATTACAGACGCTCTTACGAGAGAAGGATATCAACCCTTTACACCCTTGGGATACATCGTTGCCGCTTTTTATCTCTGACCCTCGATATGTACTCCTCCCTTCCGTCTCAGCACGCCGTGACGCTTTCGACGAATACTGCCGAGATCGTGCTCGCGAGCTCAGACAAGAAAATGTCAAGAAGGAAAAAATACAAGCCAATCCCAAAGATGAATTTGACTCCTTGCTTCATGAGCAGGTGAAGAGTACGCGCACCGTTTGGTTCGATTTTCGTCGATCATGGAAGAAAGATCGCCGCTTCTACGGCTGGGGCAGAGACGATCGTGAGCGTGAAAAACGCTTCAAGGAGTACTTGAAAGAGCTTGGAGAGAGTATGTCTTTTCAGACGTGTACGCCAACGAGAACTGACGGCTGACTAGAAAAGCGCGCTGCTGCCGAGAAAGCAGAAACAGATTTCTTTACCCTGCTTCAGGGGTCTGGAATAGTAAAGCCGGACTCTGTTTGGAAAGACGTGAACCATCATACTTTTCATTTTGACTGTTTCACATGTGCTAACGCATAGTTTCCAAAGGTCAAACGGAATCTGTCCGATGATCCACGCTATGATGCTGTTGGCTCGTCCACACTTCGAGAGGAACTCTTCAATGCTTTCCTGAAAGCCCGTGGCTCGTCTGATAATAAGAGAAATCAAGACGAGGTCGGCAAACTACAGTCCGGTACAGCAGTAGACGAAACAGAGGTCAATGGTAAACGTCAAGAGAAAAGGGAGCGTGCTTTGAAGGAGCGTGAAGAACAAGTGAGAGCTCAACGTGGTCGCACGGAAGTGGAGATTGGGAGGTCCAGGTTCGGACTGACCCAGGAAGAAGGCGAGAGAGTATTCCGGTGAGCCACCCCAGGGTTCTCTTTCCCGACACTATTGTTTCTGTGGCGCTCAATGACTTGGTTTCTTTTCCAGTACACTTTTGACGGACGCTGTTCGAGATCCCCAAGTACGCTATCAACGTATCCGTGAACAGATTTTGACTCCTCGCCCAGCTGTCTTGGGATGCCGTCCTTCCGCAATTACAAACGGATCCACGATTCACGAATTCACTCCTACCGAAAGATCAGCAGTTACACTTATTCCATTCACATATGCAGCAGCTTCGTTCAAAGCATCTTGATAGTCTGCATGCATTATTCACTGCGCATACGGCCTCTTTGGCGGCCTCTTTTTCCCAGCTCCCCTTTGAGTCTGTCGAGAAATCATTACCAGCAACCAAGCTAGGGTTTGACTCCCGGGAACTTGAAAAGGAGTTCGACAAATGGCAGAGAGAGAGGACGTCTGACGCGAGAAAGGCATTCGACGAGATGTTGAGCGAGAACGCTTTTATAGAGTTCTGGGGAAGGCTTAGAAAGATGGGTGGCGAGGGCATTGATGGGGGAGTAGCAGCCGAGGACTTGGGGGAAGACGAAGGAGAAGGTTTCGGTGGAAAGGTTGACATGAAGGCTCTGGCCAAAAACGTCGACTTGGAGGACATCACCAAAGTGCTCAAGGTAACAGTCTTGGAAGACATCTGATCCCAGAGCTGACGTCCCTACTAGAATGATAAAAGGTACATGATGTTTGGCCATGTCCCAGAACAAAGGGAAAGGTGGATTCGGGTACGCAGTTTCTCATGTTGGTACTAGCTTCTTACTCATCTTCACCACTGATGCCACAGGACTACTTGGCTGGTCTGTCTGCGCCCAAGTTATCTGTCCATGTTTGATCATCATGAGTCCACCATCATGTTGACTCACACGTATGTACATCTGTCATGCGTTAACACATTGATTTCCACGCGGTGGTAGTAATGCTCGAGCGCTTATTGGGCAGGGAAAAATGTGCCATCATGCGATCATCACGTGATGGGGAAAACAAGTCATGTGATTATGTGACACGTCAGTAGTCCGCTGTTACGGTACCACTCGTTTATTGAAAGGCTCCGTTGTGCATATCCACTGCTGCTCTGGTGTCTCTACGATGCGTCTGCTCCGCTCGTTGGTTCTGGCACTCTCTGTTCTCACATCCCGTGTATTGGCCCAGGATGGCAGCGATACCCCAAGAGTCAAACAGGAATACCAAGTGCGTGTCTCGCAAAACTCTTTACCCAATTCTCATCCACACACAGAGCGATGTAGCACGTCTTCGCAAGATAGTCATAAATAGGTAAGTGTCCCCCAGCTGGTGCTGTGTTGGAGTCTCATGTGGGACTTTTCAGTCTTTACTCGAACAGGTATCTGGTTCCTGTTATGTTCCTTGCATATTAGGTCTGATTCAGTAACCTAGAGATGTTTTCCTCCGGGAGTTGCTTTCCAATGCCAACGATGCTCTCGAGAAGTTTCGCCTGACCGCCCTTACGGAGAGAGACCTGTATGATGGTGTTTCCCCTTTGAACGTTACCATCAAGGCTATTAAGGACGAGGATGGCACTGGTGGCCGTATTGTTATCACAGGTAAGTGTCCTTCAAACGGTGCGCAGGATAGGTCTAATAAACCTAGATACTGGCATTGGGATGAGTGCGGAGGAGCTGACGAGCAACCTGGTACGCTAATAGCGTTTGGCTGACAGTTCCCATATTCACGTTGTGCCCAGGGGACACTTGCGAAATCCGGGACTTCTGAGTTTCTCGCAAAAGCGGACAGTATGGACACCACTAGCTCTGGAAACCTGATTGGTGCTTTTGGTGTCGGATTCTATAGCAGGTGCCTCTCGCTCTACATTTTACTCTGATGCGAAGTTTGAAGGCCGAGTATTTACCATTTCTAGTTTTCTTATCGCAGATAGAGTCACCGTTGTGTCTATTCCACCAAAGTCATCCAAGCATCCCAACCCCTCGCAAAATGTCTTTAGCTCCTCCGCTGACGAAGGCACTTTTGAAGTATATCCAGACCCCCGTGGAAATACCCTCGGACATGGCACAGAGGTTACTCTCGAATTGAAGGCTGACGCCAGGCAATATCTGGTTCCCTCGAACCTGATGAAGCTCATGTACGTGTACTTCCCCGCAACCATGATACATGCGATCATACTGAGACTGGAAAAAGTAACCAACACTCAGTCTTCTCTACTTCCTTTCCCATCTACGTTTGGAACGAAGTTGAGCAGGAGGTTGCCATAGAAGAGGAAAAGGAAGAAGGAACGCCAGAAATTGATCTCGAGACAAAAGACGATGGAGAGGAAGCTATAGTCGAGGAGGAGAAACCGGTTGAGTCCGTCGAGCCTAAGACAAAGAAAGTAATGGTTGGCCTGTGGGAGCATATGAACTCTCAGCCTCTTCTTTGGATGCGGTACGCCTACAAATCTGGCTGAAAGGGACTGAAGATTAAGTTGATTGACATCAGGGATCCAAAGACTGTCACAGACGAGGAATATGAATTATTGTACCAAGCCACGTTCAAAGACTTTCAAAAGCCTCTCACATGGACTCACTTTACTGGAGATTCAGGAGATGGCGTCTCCTTCCGGGCACTGATCTACGTTCCTTCTCGCCTGTAAGTTAAGAGTTTGGGCATGGAGAGTTGATCGTTGATTCACTTTAGATCTAATGATTTCTTTAACAAGCCACTTGACGCATCCACGAACGACGTCAAATTATTTGTGAAGCACGTGTTCATCACTTCTGATCTCGGTGAATATGCTTTACCTAAGTGGGCTAGTTGGGTTAAGGTCATAATTGACGGTACGTACTCGCCACTGTCTTGCAAATAGCTTGGCTGAATTTTTGGACAGCTGAGGATCTTCCTCTAAACGTGTCTCGTGAGACATTACAATCAAGTGCATTCCTCAAACAAATCAAGAACCTCATTATTCGCCGACTCCTTCAGCTCTTTGGAAAGATTGCCGAGGAGGATCCGGAGAAGTACCAAGAGATCGCCGAAATTTATAATACCGTTCTCAAACTTGGCGGAGCGGATGACGGCAAGAACCGTGAGCGAATCGCGACTCTGACGCGTTACACAACCAACCAGAGAAATGCCACTTCCTTCGACGATGTACGTGAATTACTGTAAAGCCGAAAAACACGACACTGATCCAACAAACTCTGAAGTACGTCAACAATAAAAAGCAAGGCCAGACCCAGATTTTCTACCTCGCTGACATGGGTAAATCTCCCGAGCATCTCGCAGGCAGTGTTTTCGTCGAAAAGCTCCACGCAAGAGGCTACGAAGTCTTTTTAATGAACGAGCCCTTGGACGAGGTCTTGATACATAGTCTGCAGAGTTGGAAGTAAGTCATACTATCTATTTATCTGGGTTAAGCACCAACTCTTCACAGGGGCCTTCGATTCCAGGATGTCGCTAAGGCTGGCCTCAAGTTTGGAGATGGTAAGTATTAAGTGTATGCACATTTCGGCGGTGAGTAAAGTTCGTCACAGACTCCGAGGAAGAAGTGGAGAACATGGGAATTCTGACTGAGAGGTTTGCGCCTTTGTTGAATTGGCTGAGGGACCAGGTTGGCGAGCATGCGAAAGACGGTAAAGACCCTGTAGCGAAAGATCTACCCAAGCTGACCACGATACTCTCAGTCATTCTCTCAGATAGGCTTGTGACGAGCCCATGTGCCATCGTAGCGGACAGTTTCGGCTTCACAGCCAATGTCCAAAAGTTGATGAGCGCCACGAACAGGGGCGCTCAGAATGATCCCATGCAGGAGATGATGAAAAGGCAGAAAGTACTTGAAATAAATCCTCGTTCGCCTCTGATTGAGGGGTTGCTCCACCGGGTCAAGCAACTGGAGGGAGATGGCGGCGTGAGGGATGAGGACCTTGAAGCTGAGCTTGAGGAGGTTGCCGCGATTCTCATCGATGGAGCACTGGTTCGCTCTGGTTTTGATGTTGCCGACTCCAACCTGTAGGTTTTCGACCGATCATATACAGACTCCTGACTCATAAAATGACCTATCAGGTTCCTGACTCGGGTGGATCGTGTCTTGAGACGGTCATTGGGTGTATCGGAGACTGCACCAACGGACACTACTGTGAAACCAGCTCCGCCTGTCGATCCGTCGCTCTCCGAGGAAATTTTGAGACAACAAGAAGACGCGAGGACATGGGATGAGTTTGTAAACGACGAACTTCAGTTGGAAGTAGAGGAAATTGACGAAGAGGGGAAGGTAGCTCAAGCGCACGACGAACTGTGATTAGCTAGTAAATTGATCAGTGGTTCGAGTTGAAATCGTGCCCGAGCTTTAGAAATACCCATCGTGCTCGGATCTGAGACGTGCATTCACACCGTCATTTGGTGGTGTAGCTGATCTACTGCTTCCACCAACGCTCGACTGGGCTAACCATGCCGCCACTCAAGCCTGCTGCGTTCTCTCGTCTCCAGCTCGCAGCAGCCTTGCTCGGTGAATGCTCAGACTCGTCTTAGAAAGCACCGCGTTTTAACATATGTCCAGAATACGACAACGACCCAGACAATCCTGACGCTCCCTGCCGTTCCGCTCATGAGAGCGCCATCTTCGCTCACCTCCGTCGCCATGTTCCCTTGAACAAGACCCGCCGGAGCACCGACTATCTCGGTGTTCAGGTCCCAAGCGAGGTCGGGAGCGATCCGCCGAACAGAAAATCAAGGGCCTCGATAGACGCCCTCCGCAATCCTTTCGGGAATGCCGACGATGAAGATGAGTCGGGTGACGAGGACGGTGTAGAAGTCGACCTTACTTCATGGGGACTCGATGCCTTCATGGAGAAGAACAAGGCAAAAGGAAGGGGTAAAGGAAGGGCGAAATCAGAGATACTACCCAATCCGCACGTCGGTGGTCAAGTGCGCACTGCGCACAGTGTTGCTGGTGATACTCCCGCCAGCAGAAAGATACGATCCATGAGTGTAGGTGCCTTGAACGATTTCGGGGCAGGTGGCGCATTCTTGGACGCCGATAGTCTTGGGCGTGTGCGGTCCTTGGCAGACCTTGACCAAGTTCAGTCGCCACAACCACCACTTCAACGTCGTCGTACTTCTACTCATGTCCTCATTGAGACTCTCCCCATTCAGCCACCTCTCCATTCCGTCCCATTCCCTTCTGTCTCCGTTTCAGGGCGGTCGTCTCCTGGCCCGGAGGAAATTCTACAACCGGGATCGCGTTCATCACGTTTGAATTTGCAGACTGTCCATGCTCGCACACAATCTAATGGAAGCTTAGGTCAAAAGGCTTTGCTAAACGATGTTCCTCGCGATGAAAACGCCAATCCATTCTCTGTTGAACCACCCTCTCCAGATCGTACTTCTCGCTTTGACCCGAAAGCGACCCGAAGTCGGACCATGTCGAATGGATCGATGGGCACCAAGGGATCGAAGAACATACTCGCAGATGACAATGTTTTCTCCGTCCGTCCTCCTTCTCCTTCCCGTTCCTCTCGCTTTGATCCCAAGGTGCATGGTCGGACCATGTCGGTTAATTCCATGGGCACGCGTATGCTTCTTGAAAATGACGTTGACGCCGAGTCACGACGTGATCGGCCACTCTCCACATTAGAATTACTCCGGCCGAAAGTTCTTGTCATGCCAAGCCCTTTACAGAGTACTGTCCCTCAATCGCCTCAGTCCTCGACATCGCCGCATAACGGTCTCCAGATATCTACTGACACCCCCTTAGGTACCCAATCCTCGCACCTGGTTGCACCTGTTGCTTCCAACTCTTTTACCCCCAACCCTCGTGCTAGCCTTTCGTTATCCCAGCTTGCTTTCCGGAACACACTGGTCGTTGGTGGGCAGAGGGATATTGCCTACTCAGACATTGATCGTCATTTCCCTCGTGCACTCAAGGACGGGGAACAAGCTCAATTTGAGATGGAAGAGGAAGAGTCGCCGGTACCTTCCACTATCCCCTTACCTCCTGTGCCGCCACCCACGGAGCTTGAGATCAGGCGGCCTGCCGGTAGATTGTATGGTCGAAGCTTGATCGACAATCTTGAACACCGCAAATTGGAGATGAAACAAAGGGCTCGGTAGGCTTGGTGCCGCTAATGGCAGCTATGCAAGGCTGACTATTTGTACCTTTTTTTTTTTCCAAAAGTACATTTCAGGGTGATAACCGACCCTCTATGATGATTCGCGGAGGAATCAGGCATTCAAGTACTCTGATTGATCCTCTGTCGCTCGGTTCCCCACCAAATTTACAGAACCCCGATAACAGAGTCTCAACACTCATGAAACGAAGCTCCTCGGCCAAACCACTCCTCGACACGAGCGGCGAGAAACCTCCTATCATTGGACCCTCGTCTTCTACTGGGGATCTTCCGCAAAGTCGCTCCGTCTTCGGTGTCGACACATTGTGGGATCGTGAGATGCGGAAGCTCAAGGAGATCGAAGCTCAGGAAAGGGCTGAGCTCGAGGGGCGTAGGAAAGACGACGCAGAGCGACGTCAGCGGAAGAAGAAAAAGGGCAAGTCGAAACTGCAGGAGACGGAGTCAACGCCACCACAGTTGGATACGAACCCTCAGAATGTCTCGGAGTCTCGCGTCTCATCTGAACCTCCCGTACTTCCGGCCATTCAAAAGCCTATTCTTAGGCGTGCACCAATAGCAGACGATGATAGTACACCCAGCGAGAGTGAGAGCGACGACGACGTTCCTCTTGGACAGTCTCTTGGCCGCATCACCGACAAAGCAGCCGATAACTGGGTAGCAGAGTCGTCTGACGAGAATGATGGGCTAAGACGTACAACCAGTCTCAGGCCTCGTCACGTCGGGTCTTCCACTCCAGTGACAGAGCCACTACCAAACGGAGATGAGGAGGAAGATAGCGAGGAGGATCTTCCGTTAACTGCGGCCGCCGAACGCATTGCCAAACGGGCGACGCGGTTACCACCTCCCAGGTTCCTGGATGAAGACGAAGACGAAGACAAACCTCTTGCAGCGGTGCTGAGTGAATCCAAACACTTACTCGGTCAGTCCAAACTATCACTACCAAATTGCGGCTTCGACAATTTCTCTGGCGGACACCCATCGACAGATGATGACGACGAACAGCCCCTTGGTCTCCGTGCTTCCCGTCTTCCCGCCATGGCTTCTCATGTCTCTCTTCCACTCATGGATGGACATAATGCGGATGAAGACGACGATAAGCCGCTTGCATTCCATCCCGAGCAACAACGCAAGACACAATACCAGATGCTTGCCCAGTTGCAGCAACAGCAACAGCAACAAATGATGATGCAAGCGCAGATGCAGAATAGCTTCTACTTTGGTAATCCTGCGATGATTGGCTCTGGATTTTTCGGGCAACCTATTATGAACATGGGCGTTCCCCCTTTTATGGGCATACCATTGCCTCCATCACCTCCTCCAGTGCAGGACCCCGCCAAGTACGGTCGCGTGGATAGGTGGCGTCACGACGTCGCTGTCGAAGGTGAACAATAAACTTTCTATTTTATTAGTCACTTTGGAAAGCTCGGGGAGACTGGACTCTCAATCTCTGTTAATTATTTATCACGCTCATACTCTCCTCCCTCGCATTCATGGTTTCCTTTCCTTACCATTGATTCTAATACTCATGCGTCTCCTAACATGATACTCGATTCGTAAGAAAGCATTAGCAATAAGTCACTCCTTGAATGTCCTTTGCATACAAAATACATCGGTACATCTCGAGATAAAATGTCCGGGTAGATCTACTCGAAATATACCGTAAGACAATGCGATATGATTCCATGAATGAACGTGGTCATTAAGTGGTTGCAAGGGATATAATACGATGCGAGGATGAGGGGCGAAGAGAATATATGAACTCTGGGGTGCGTGGAGGATGAACTTGCAGACGAAACATGACTCTGCAACAAAACATTCAATTAGAGAAGGGAACGGGAAACGTCAAGCTGTCGTTTTTGGTCCCATCATGATTGTGGTCAGTATTGAGCATGTACGAGCAATGAAGCAGAAGAGAAGCCAGGGGATCATGACGGATTCGTAATCCACAGTCGGCGTTTCGGGACGGTGACAATCGAGACCTCTCGTCTGCCCATTTCCTCCTCTATTCGTCGCTGTCGAGTGTCTTCGTCGATATCGTCGTCGTCGTCGTCCGTCTCGACGGAACGGGGGCCCTGACTTGTGGAGACGTCGTCGTGGCCAGCCGTACGGTAAAGGGGTTGATGTAGGTATGGTCCGCGGGTGTCAGTCGGGAAAGGATATTGGTCTGTGCCTGTCATAGAGAGCGGACGGGAGGTCGGTGTACCAGGGGAAGGGACAGGCTGAGGCGGTAGTGCCCGAACACGCGCAGCCAAAGTAGTCAAAAGCGATTTGCGGGGACGTCCCTGCCAAGCGAGTGCAAAGAGTGACATGTAAAAAATGACGGTCCAGAGGAGGAATACAGTGAACAGCGACATAGGAGCGCGGTACCAGAGAGTAAAGAGAGACAAGACGCAAAGTGAGAGAACGAGCACGTGGAAGAAAATTCGGATCGAGAGCTCGAAAGGTGGTGGCAGCTCGTACGTGGTACGAGAGATCACGGGCGCTGGCACCAATGCACGAGTACTGAGCATGTCTGCCGTATTAGGAGTCGAGCCACTTGAGAACCCCTGCGTTCTGCCGTGATTGACGACGTAATCGAGCTCGTTCTGTTAATTTGATGGCCATCGTTCATACGGATATCCCAATGAAAGGAAGGCAGGAAGAGAAACAGCATAAAGTCAGTATCGTCACAAAGCAACACGAGAGATCATGCATACCACTGCATTTAGGCTGCGCCGCCGATCAAGCCAATCAACATCACCTAAGCTACGAGGCACCACTGGTACACGTTGGTAAATCTCGATATTTGGATATGCGAGGCCATTAATACTGGCCCTACGGATGCGTGTAGGACGGTTGACGACCTCGAATGCTCGCTGAGGTCCAGCGGAATGCATTGATTCACTGTCTATCGAAGCCCTTCCTTCACGGCTCCGGTGAGCAAGCCAAAAACTAGAGCCACCCCATGAATGTAACCGCGCTCGGGGTGAAGCAGGAGGTGAAGGTGGATATTGTGTCTGTTGTGGAGCAGAGCTTGACGCCAACTTTTCTGCGGTGTCCACAGAATTGGCGCGAGATGCGGCGACCTCTGAACGATCGACTACTTCCTTTTGAGGGCCAGATCGTGCTGATCGAAAGAACGAAAAGAGATAGAGGAGGGGCACGACGACATATAGTGCAACAACTAGTATTAGTCCCGCTATACCGTGTCCAGTGTGCAGAATGAGACCCGAAGCACTACGTTTTGTTACGATGCCCGTGGATCGAATAGTCGTGAAGGATGTGACAAGACCTGCGAGTCCTAGCCCATACGCCGAGACAGCAAATACCGACGCTAAATAGAGAAGCGGACCTTTGCGTTGAGTTCTCCGCGTGACCTTGGCTGGCGGAAGTGCTAATCGCGCGAGGAGGATCGCGGGAAGGAGGAGAGTAATGGATAAAGGGGCAGTAAGCTTGTGTACGAAGGAAACATCATACGCATTAAACGATCCGGGATTAGAAGTGGAGGTGGCCGTCGCTGTGGAAGTGGAAGTGCCTGCAGGAGAGGTTGTTGCTGGGATTGGCTTAAGCAGGGATGCGCACTGGGTTATGTATTGAACGGTGACCCCTGCACCATTGGCATTAATACCTGCTTCCAGCGGACCGCTGGGTCCACCCCAAGAAGAATTAGAGGCAGTGATGACTCCGTTATAAGCTCTGAGGATCCAGACTTCGTTAAGGTACGTGCCATTCTCATCTTGACCACCAAAAACAATGGTATCTGCGGCTACGCTCCGATTGCTGCCGACAAGTGCTTGACTGAACGAATAAGCGACTGCGCCTTCGCGAGGAGTAGGGAAGGTCGGTATGCCGGATGTCCCTGGGTCACCTGCGGGAAGGACTCTGCTCCAGGTCGCGGTGTTGGTGTCCAAGACTGCGACTTCACCGCGTTGAAGCCCGCCTTGGTCATCCCAGTAGGAAGAGTTGAAAGTACCAAGGATGAGGAAAACCTGCGAACCAAAGGAAGAGGAGGCTGTGGAAGGATTAAAGACCAATGCACCGCCGTATCGGGGGACAGGACAAGCGGGAGGGGTTATCTGTGAAGAAGAGCCTGCACTGACAACGTAGGAGTTGGGTTCAGCACAAGTGTTGCTAGAGTCGGCGGTGGTATTGCATCCACTGACGGAGACAACGGTGGTTCCCAAGACGGCGGAAGCTTGGTTGACACTGGAACCGGAGACACTACCGATGGTTTGATTGGACCAGCTGCCAAATGTGTTGTTTGCGAGATTCGACGAGAGGGCACCAGTGATTCTGAACTGCCAGACCTCTTCCAAGGGGAACAGCGAGTGACCATCTGTACCACCAGACATGTAAAAGGTGGTGTTTGTGGAAGCGCTGTCTGGGGGGGTACGATAATCTCGACCACCTGAAGCGCTCCATCGGGGGGGAGGTCCACCGGGGGGGACGGTGACCCGAGACCAAAATTGGTTGATGTAGTCGTATTCCTGGAGAGGGGTGAGGAGAAACACGAGAGCGAGGGGATGGGAACGAACCCAGACGTCGGACAATGGCTGTGCATTGATTCCCATTCCACCGAGAAGAAGATGGGCGTGGCGGCTGCAAGAGGGGATGAGAGGGGAAAAGCAGAGAGAGGGACGGAACGGACTAGCTGGAGGAAAAGTCCTCGCCACCGAGGGCCATGTACCTGGCCGGGGGGGAAGTTGTGGGTAGATCTGCCTGGGGGGTTGGGAGAGACCAGGTGTTGGTGTTGAAGTTGATGCTGCAGGAAGGATGAGGGGGTGAGAAGGAGAGGACGGGAGAGCGCACGGACAGGAAAGTCTGGGAGGTGGGGATGCCGCTGGAGGATTCGCCGCCAAAGAGGAGGAGGGTGCGTGAGGAGTCGTCGTATCCGATGGAGGGATACTTGAGCGGGGGGGCGGAGGTGCCCAGGACGAGGTCGGTGATGTTGAGCCACTGGAGGGGAGGGACGGGCATGGAGGTGGAGATGGTCTGTGCGGGGGCGGCGGGGAGGAGGAGGAGGGGAACGAGGAGGAACATGGCAAGGAAAGGCGGGGGAGCTCCAGAGGCTCGATGCGCTCGGAGAGAGCGGGCTCGTGCGAAGACGGCGTCCACGACGACGACGAGCACCTCCTTCCTTGTTTCCTAACATGGATATCCATCCGGGCGGAGACGCCGATGCCGACGATGCCGGTTGCAGTGATATAAAAATAAGAAATATAGCGTATTTTTATTTCACTCCGCACCAGATCACGTGACTGTCGTTTTGTTTCCACTGACAAATGACACCGTATGACTCTGAGACATCATCATGCTGCCCTCGCCCGTGAAACGCATACTAACAGACGACGAGCGTGCGACTAGTCTCGCTTCGCAGTCCGACGCGTGAGCGACCACCAATGTGCAATTGCCCGCAGCCTCCCTAACTGACTAATTCCTCCCATAGCACCTCCACTGCAGATTTGGCTGCCAGTATTCGCGCTGCCTCCATGCGCGCTCGAAAGAGTCTGTGTCGCGTCTCCGCATATTCCCCGCCCCCAATGCGGCTTACTTTGACACCCTTTTCAACGTGTCTATAGCCGTCACCGAAGGATATCAGAGTTCACCGCCTTTGCCACCCTTGAAACAGGCACCTGTCTCCTTAACCGGCGCTGCTGGTTACCCACTCACAGCGCGTGAAAGCATTCGCCAAGTGTTCTCTTCGTCATCTCGTACCTATTCCCCTCTCCCCTCCCCTTCCAAGCGTAAACGCTCGCACCCCGATTCTCATGATGATGACGAAAAGTCGATCACGCCACTCCTCATAATTCCCCAATCTCAAGATCGAGGACACTTGGCAGCGGAACTATGTGGCGATGACATGGATGTGGACAGGCCTATGAAACCCCTGCGGCGATCTGGACGGATCAGGGAGGTGTCACCTCTTCCACCAACCCGTTCCCTGTTCTCTTGTGACACGGAAATGAATTCGCATCAATGTGGACAAGTGTTCACCAACATGCACTCCGCACAGCTCCTCTCGCTCGAGTCGGCCGCTGACAATGAACAACCGTGAATCGCCTTGCGCACGCTTATCATTTTTAGGTAAGCCCCCCAAACGGTCATTGGTCCGACACGGCTTCCATTTTCGATTGCAGTGTCTGCCTCAAAATCGGTAACTTTACTTCTGTTGTCCAGGCCCGTCAGATATCAAGTGCTGGAATTGTAGAACTCGCCAAAACTTGTTGTAGATCTTGCTTCGAAATAATGGACATACACCTGTCAACATACCTGTGAACCATCGAGCCCGCGCGGCCTCTGAGACCCGGTCGCAAATCCATGCCCTTGCGGAGTTGACAATGTCAACCACAATGCAAAGTGCGCTAATTAGGTCCGTTGCTTCAATGCGTCAGCCGTTCCTCATGCAACTTGTGCTCCAGGGTGCCTTGTGGTCAGTGTTCGGTTCTGTGTACGTAAGGTATTCCGGCTGTCGTTTAATCGATATGGCCCCTCGGACCCACCGACTCGTCGCATTTGTCTGACACGGTTCTGTCCCATCCACTTTCCCACACTCGACTCTGCACCTTTCAAGTCAAGGGCTTGGTTTGCGCAATATCCCGCGAGCAGATGCCCGATGTAAACAACTTCAGATCTCCGACCAGATACATGTTTCGTTCACTGGGAAAACTCGATTTGTGCTGATCGCGTAGTGTATCTATGTCCACAATCTCCACCGGAAGATAGGTCTCTCTGGTTCCTTTAAATCCCTTCTCCCGTTCAAACAACATCTGAACGTCGTTTCACCTTCTCCTGTCCTCCCTGTCATTCCTCATGGCCTTGCCACCGTCCCTGCAAACTTTTGGAACCGAGGAACGTTTTGACAAGGCTAAAAAGCACCTATGGCAAGTAATGCGCTCTTCCTCTTCACTCTCAGCGTGATTGCTGTGGAAACGCGCGCGACCTGCGATGATAATGCTTCATCCCTGCGTTTCAAAAAGCGCGAACCCCGCCGCTTTCACCCCGCCGCTTTTCCTACTTTCGCTTATCACTTGCACTGCACTTACGCTGACGACGCCACACGTCTTCGCCACTGGGTTGTTTATAATCCAATGTCTTCACAGGGCTTCTGAATCCTCCGCGCACGAAGAGAATCAGACAGATCGTCCGGCCGAGCGACGAGAATTTGGCATGAAGTCACCATCTCCAGAGTACACCAGGACGCGCTCAAGTCGTTCGGCTACACCTGACCAACTCCGGTCTCCTCAGCCAACGTCAAAAACACAGCCCCCAGAATATACTCTCAGAGCGCCGTTAAAGTTCGTCCCCTCTTTTTTCACTCCTCTGCATGGTGAATAATCACTGATCGGGAAATAACTGTAATGTATTCGCTGCGATCAGCAGGCCGCAAGATGTCTTGCCACCTTTCTCTCGTCATGGATTCAATTTCGATCACGACCGTCGATTACCCCTTCCACGATCTTGGAACACTGCGGGACATGTAAACCCCAGAGATAGACCAACCTCTAGGTACATTTTCTTTATGTGTGACTGACCCAAAGCTCACTCGAACACGGCCGCAAGAAGTCGTATTGCCTCGACGTCTATAACAGAGTCGCGAGCTAATAATGAGGGTGTACAACGACCTGTTTCGCTTTCTGTCTTTAATTCACCTACTGCGACCTACATGTGGCCAGGTTTTCAGGCTGCGTCACAAATGAGCCACCCTCCCATCATTTACGTCAACTACGACAACAAAGACTCCATGCGGTCGGCGTCATCCAATTCTGCGTTGAGCACACACGATTCATACGCCATTTCGTGCGTTCTTTGTTGTTGTAAATGAGGTCTTTCACCGATCGTCATCAGTTCTCCGGCATTAACACATTATGACCGTTCTGCCACCAATATAGTTCCCAAGAAGCGGCGCAGCACATCACCCGAAGGGCGGTATGTTGGTCTCTACATCTCTGTAGACTGGGTAATCCTATCATTCACCGTTTCCACAGCGCGTCATATGCTCAGAGCACCTCTTCCCGAAACATAATGGAGTCGATGAAGTATGTCTTCATGCCCGTCAAGTTGACCTACTAAGTTGTTTTTAGCTGGGCACAGTCGTCAGACAAAGACCGCCGAACGCAATCTACACAAAGCTCCCAGCACCAAAGTAGGCCTCCTCCGCTCCAGCCTAATCGACCTTTCACCAGTACTTTGGGGCGCGCTGCGTCCGCGAACAATTCCCTCACATCTTCTGAAGACGATCAGCTAAGGACATCGCGTGAGCCAAGCCCTCAGATTAGCGAGGCTAGCGAAGGGGAGACAGTAACCCGGCCAACTACTCGGCGTCAATCGCCCCGCGGCGATGCAGACGGATGGGAGCGATACGCAAAACCGACGTTGTCTCCTGATGGTACCACCAGAAAATGGCAATGTACATGGCCGACTCCGGAAGATCGCAAGAAGCCCACATGCGAATATACGTCCAAAAAGCAACTTGTCAAACGTCACGTCGAGACCACACATTTACGATACAAGTAAGTGTAACTCGCTTGCCGCAGTCGATTTCTCATCCTCTTCAGGCCTTTTATCTGTGAGGTGTGTAAGAAAGGATTCCCACAAAAGACTTCTCTAGATACCCATATGCATGGCCAGTACGTATTGGTTTGTTAGCACCCTTAACTAGCTTATACAGCGACCTCGTCAGCACTGGCTCCACCCCCCACGTTTGTCGTTATGGATGCGGAATGGCGTTCAAAGATCCCGCTAGGAGGCACCGCCACATGGTTGAGGAGCATGGATACGTCCCAAGGCAGTCTAAAAAGAAACACAAAGCCGGACCATCTCCTCAAGAAAGCACCGCTGCTGATCCCGTACGTCCGTTCACATTTATAAATGGTGCGGACGAGTAAATCCTTCGACTGTGGACCGACATCGGTTTCTTTGGTTGCGTGGTATTTCAAATGTATTGTGACAGGCCGATATGTATCTTTAAATCTCCGTCAACGCCGTCGCTGCTGCAGCGTATAATTATGTATGGAGTATCCTCCCCCGAACATACCCTCATGTTATTGCTAGATTGTTAAATATACCACCTATTGTAGCGTTTTGGTGATGGAACACACGGCTTTCCTTCTGTTATAGTATAGGCGTGGGTATGAGGACACTCCGTAGCGTTACGGAGGCGGAGTCACTCCAGATCCAGGGTGCCAATCGTGAGAGCACTGCTGACTCTTGCTCCAGTCAAAAATGGTGACCCGCTCGCTCGGAATGTCTATGATTGTACACTAATGGCACCGGGTTGTTGCAATGACCCTTACCGTCGACGATGAAACAGATGGAGCTGCCAGAGAACCGATGGACCAACGTATCTCTCCGGAGCTCGCCACGCGGAGTCCCTCGGAAACTGTCCCCCACGCCAAGGAGAGGGGGTGACTTGAGTGAGGGATAGTGTTAGCGACGGGAAATATTGTGAACAATGAGCTGAGCCATTTCCTATCACTACTAGCCCTTGTTCCAAGTGGCAGCCGACGTCAAATCCATATTGTAAGTATCAGTCGTGATTTGTTAGCCATGATCGTTCCCGAAATGAGCTGTCAAGATGGAGGGAAAAGTATTTTTTGATGCACGATTCCTGTGTCTCTGTGTCAGCATTGTTTGGTGGCCGTGATGGGCAGTTATTTATGGACGCACCCGAGTCAAACATCAAGATTTCAGCGTAATGACTCCCTTGTCCGGTTAGAGGGATAGATGAACCACCGAACCTTCCTTTCCGGGGTAAACACAGCCACAATTAGGTTCTGCGATTGGCAGCTCGGCATGCCGGCAGAATCAAAAATGCCTTCCAAATCTTCCCCGCCGCTCGGGAGCCTCGCAATCCAAGCCCCGTCGCTGACGCCGCAACTAGTGCACGTTTCGCCAGCGACATGTCATAACCTCAGTCTGTTCAAAGGCGAGCATTTGACCCTGCCTTGTGCGACGTGGCTTATCCCCCGAAGACCTTCTCAGAGAATACCGCAGACTCGATGACACCATCACGATGAGGTTGAATCGCTCAAATGCACAGTTCCGTGATCGAGATCGTGAAGGGCTTGGCGGAAAGGGTAGCATACAGGATCGAGCCTGTGCGTATATGTGGAAAGAACTCGTCGGTGAGCTGTTTCTCTTTCCAAAGGGAAGATGGGTTAACTTGTGATCACGTCAGAGAATTGGAAGCGGAGAACGGAAATTGTGGGCTATTGCGTGAATGTCGTGGACCAGTCCATGAGCGAGAAGCACAAGGTACTCGATGGACTCGAAGGCGATGCCAAGGCTAAGAGGAAGACACAAGCTGAGCTGTTTGCCGACGAGGTGAAGGTAGGAAGCAAATAGTTTCATTACCGTCAATAACTGCCGCTAATGGCCTGGCGTTTCAGAGAAACCAGGTGCGCAATGAATTGTCGGTTGAAACGATAGTACGAAAGCGTTCCCTCGAGGGTCAGTTGCACCCCTGAGCCTACACATTTCTTGCTGACGTGCATGCCACAGCCTTTCGATCTCGATGTCGATACTTCACACCCCCGATGAACGATCCTGAAGCTAGAAAATGGTGGGACGGTGCTCAGTCACAAGAAGCACTGTAGTGCCTCTCTCCTCATTGTTTTCATTCCAGGCCAGCGCCGCTCATCAATCCGCCCGCCTATTATCTGATTCGCATACATGTATTCTTCGCTAAGTAGAGTCCCAGTGACTTCCGGCGGCAAGTTCTGCTGGCGCACTCCCAAACACATGCTTACGTCATCATGACGCTATTCTGTGCCCCGAGCCCGCCAGCTTGAAATGACACCACGATGATGCGAACCGCCCTTACTCTCCTCAGCCTGTGTGTGTCGACGCGGACGGTTGTACACCCCACGATAGTCCAAGATAACCCACAAATCGTCTTTGCCGAGGATGTCAAGGTTCCAGTGGTCCTGGGCGTAATGTCTCGCTGTCCGGATGCCATGCTGTGCGAGGCCATCTGGGACCGCGTGCTCCAGAGAGTCGGCGACAAAGTGGACATCTCCCTCTCTTTCATAGCAAAGTATGTCCTACCTATCGCACACCAGACTTCTCCATTATTAATATGGCAAAGGCCAAATGCATCAGACTCCATTTATGGGGTAACATGCAAGCACGGCTTGGAGGAGTGCGCCGGAAATGTGTACGAGTTATGTGTCGCCAAATATCACCCAACATCAGAGTGGTGGCCTTTCCTTCAATGCCAGAACTTTCAGGGCCGCGATCAAATCGGGCTGCCGGAAACGGCCGCAAGCTGTGCTGCGACTGCCGGGTTTGAGTGGGAGGTCGATCAGGCAAGTCTGTGCGCTGGCAAAGACGGACAGGGGGAGGAAGGTGTCAAACTGCTACAAGAGAGTGTCCAAAACAGTATAGAACAAGGCATCAAGTGAGCGTTAACGTTGTCGCAGGGGCACTGAAAACGAGAACTGAGGCATCCCGCGTAGGAAAAGCTGCACAATCATTATAAGTGGCAAACAAGTCTGTATCCGCGACGACACTTGGTACGAGTGCGAGGTGCGTGATCACGGAGCTGCTGACGGAGAAAATCTTCATATCACACGTAGGGTGGGCACACGCCTGCCGACTTCATCAGGCAAATCAACGAGGAGTACGACCGTCTCAACAGTGTCGATTAGGGGCCGCAGGTATACAATATAAATTCGATGTCGTCAGTCGGAGCGTGCACTCTGATCCCAGCTTGCTAGGCGGAGAAGCGAAATGTCCACGATGCGGGGGCATGCCGGACTGCCATGTACATGATTAGCCACCAAGAATTAGTTCGTACACGATGACTACTAGGTTTAATCCTATCAGTGGAACTTGTTCACATGAGTGCTTGGTGAATTTGCTCCATGATGCATTGAACACGCTTACTGCGCATGAGTGTCCGCACGGCACTGATGAGGCTTATTATGCGGATTTTGACGCCGACATCCTGCTGAGCATAACCGTAGCCGGACTGGTCATAGGACTGATGGAAGGCAGCGTTGGAGTTCTGAGGTTGGGTTGAAGCCCAGCCGACTGCAAAGGGGGGTGGGTTGAGTGAGCGCAACGGTGGGGAGGCAGAACGCACTGCGTGCAAGGAAGCGGTCCTCGCTGAGCACGGCCACTGCATTTATCAGGAGAAGGGAGACATATAGAATAGTGCCGATGGTGAGCATCGTCGTGCTCGGCGTTGAGGTTGAGACGACGGTAACGCGCGTGACGCTGCGAGAGTGTGACACACCTTCTCAGTCTCGACTGGCAAGGATGCAGGCACTCGTCAGACACAGTGCGTACGGAAAACAGTCCGCGCGATCTCGGCTTACTTGCAGTATAGAAAACCAAATACGACCCTTTTCCTTCCTCGGGGTGCAGCGACAGAGTCGCCGAGCGTAGGTCCACTTTCCGATGTATCCACGCGCACCTTGATCACGCGCACACTAGCTATTGGAATCCTATGCAATGGATTCAAGAAAAATTCGCCCCGGAACCAAAGAAGCCATCTGAACGCGCGGTCAAGCATCAGGACGCAACACCTGCTCAGGATGAAGTCTTCCAGGACGTGCCCACCCGCAGTGCGACGGAGGAGTCCGTGTCCAAGAAAAAGCAGCAAAGTCAACTCTTGGAGCGACCAAAGAAGCCGGCGCACGAGGTACATCTCCCCCACGCAACATGGAGGTCATCTGTTGAGAAGCTCTTCCTTTCAATAGCACAAATACTCCACAGCCAACTTCAAGATTTCACATAGAAAGCTGAACATGCTTGGGAGGCAAATATCCGGAAAGCCCATCGATCATGCTATAATGCAGATGCAATTTAGTGAAAAGCGCGCTAGCAACCGTATTAAGAGCATGCTGGCTACCGCAAAGCTTCACGCTAGCGTGTACAAGAAGATGGATCCTTCGGCATTGATCGTCTGCAAGTACACCTCTAGTTTGGGCTATGAGTTATCCACGTTTTGCTAACACACGCGTCCACGTAGCCGAGGCATGGGTGACCAAAGGACCGAAGCAACTCAAACGTCTTGAGCCCCGCGGGCGAGGAAAATTCGGGATACGGGTACATCCAGATTCGCGGCTGAATGTGATATTGCGGCCGGGCAAGACCTATGAGCAGCTTCAAAAAGAGAAGCGCAAGATGCGGTTGAGGAGGATTGTATCGGCTGGCATTGTTCGTGAGGACGTTCCTCTCCGGAACCCTGCATCGATGTGGCAATGGTAGACTAGCTAGAGACACTCGAGTCGTAGAACAGACTTGCGCTATTCACACCATTTGGCGTAGAGTCACAGCCACCCGGGGTTGACTACGTTTACACGTCGCTCTGAGCAGAACCATCACACGAAACAATGCTGCAGCGCTGGCGAACACTTTCATTGCTCCTCGTGAGCTCATTACTTCCTTTTTCCTTGGCCGGCCCAGCATTCGAAAACACAGCAATAGTACGCACCATCGAACTCGGCGGCTCTCTCGTACACGTCAGTACCACATATGCTGTCAAGGCACTCGAACCAGGTCAAATTACATACCACATCGCCCTTGGCAAAGAAGAGAGGGAAAAGACAAGCTGGATAGAAGCCAAGGTCAAAGGTCAAACGCAGCCGCTTAAAATCGCCGACCTGGGTGAACGGGATACACGGTGCGTCAACGCTCATACGTGCATACTGGGGACTTTGACCCCAATCCGTTCCAAGTGACGTTCATATATTTGCTGTGACATTACCGAGGAAGCTCGCCATCAATGGCACGATCAATCTTGTTCTCGAAACGGTCCAGACGCACGCAACATATCCCTACCCGGCATACGCTGCGCAGACAGATCCTCAGCTCCTGAAATACGACACGGACTTGTTCGTTCTTAGCCCGTATACCACTCTCGTTCAGCGTACCAAAGTCAGGTCTGTCTGCTTCCTACGTGTTCCATTCGCGCGAAATCAAACACTTGTGCAGGTCCTCGTCCCTTGATATCCCTTCTTATTCGACTCCTGAGGGGATAGACGAATTCGTTGGCGATGCTTCAGTAACGAAATCTGGGGCTACCATCACATACGGACCTTACCGCAACGTGGTTCCCTCTACGAGTACTGAGTTCCTTGTCAAATACCAACAACCCGTCTCCGTGCACTACAACTACGATCACCCCGTTCTCGAGGTCACGACGCTTCAACGTTCGGCCGAAATCAGTCACTGGGGATCCAATCTCAATATCGAGGACAAAATTAACCTCCACAATGCTGGTCCTGTGTGAGTATGAGTGTGTTCTGTCATCCGCTAGTTGTTGATCGTTGATCGTTGTATTCAGCCTCAAGGGACACTTTTCCCGTCTCGAGTACCAAGGGCAGAATTATTTTGGTCGCGTGGCTCCGCACATACTCAGCGGCTTGCCTCTACACCTCCCTCCAGGCGTGACTAACGCGTACTACTACGACTTAAATGGGAATGTATCCACGTCCCATCTGCGCCAAACTCCTTCTGTGCCGAAGGGTAGTAAGGCCATTCAGCACAGCATCCTCGAAATGCGTCCTAGGTATCCACTCCTGGGTGGATGGAATTATTCGTTTACCCTTGGGTTCGATACCCCACTCCAAGACTCTGTGAGCTGGGATGCAGCGAATCAGAAACACATCGTTGGTGTTCCCGTTATGACGCACATCCCTGGATCGGTTGTGAACGAAGCAGAGATCAAGATTATCCTGCCTGAGGGCGCGACGTAAGGATTCTGAATTTGTACACAACGACAAGAGTAGGCTCAGTGCATGTTTCACAGTGACATTGACGTCGTAACGCCCTTCCCTGCGTTGTCAAGCACCATCTCGACGCATGTGAGCTATCTCGATACGACGGGGCGCCCGGCTGTCTCGTTGACATACGTGGATCTGACTGACAAGCACACCGCCATGATATATGTACGCCGAGTAGTGTCGTATCTTCGGGTGCAATTTCTGACGAGTAGGTGTAGGTTTCGTACAAGGTTCCATTGTCGGCGCACCTGAAAAAGCCGATTGCGGTTGGAGCTGCGTTCATGTCGCTATTTATGATTGGACTGGCAGCTAGACGGGTTGATCTGAGACTGGACAAGGCATGATGGTGTAGAGTGGTAGCATGCAAAACTAGACCGAGGTTGCTAGCTATGAATTGTGAATCTGTCACCCACGGTCCTTGGATGTTTGCCAGACGCGTTCCGAGTGTGTTTCGTTTTGTCCGTGCCTTCACGATACCCCAGCGCCCAGAGTCCCGTCCCAGACTCCTCCGCCCATACGACCTCGCCTCACAGCTCAAGCAGCTCTCTGCAGACGGAAATGTCGACGCTGCTATCCAACGCCTTCGCTCCGTACCCAGGGATGCTCAAAACGTCCCCGCATGGAATACCATGCTCTCCCTCTGCATGGCCCATGAAAAGTTCCAGCTCGCGTATACGCTCTTCATTGATGTGAGACCTTCTCTTTCTCGGTAGCCCCGATCTCAATCCCCTTGCAGATGAAACGTCGCGGGTTCTCCCCGAACATCTCCACATTCGCGACCATGCTCAAGGGTCTCTCCCAGATCAGCGATTGGTCAAAACACCCCAAACAACTTGTAAATGCACATACCATTTATCGCTACTACCTTGACTATACGCGGTCTATCAAACACCATGATCCCGGAAACCTCGCGCAACTCTCTCTCGTCCCCCTTGTTATCTACATATCCATCCTAGGTGCCGCAGGTGATATCCAAAGAATGTTCGACGTCTACTTTGCAATGGACCAAGATGGCCCGCAAGCACCGAATAGATTCGTTTTCACGGCCATGCTCCGCGCAATTACCAATCATCAGGAACATGCAGATGTCATGTCCGTTCAAGATGCTGCTGCTTCAGATGCAAAACACGTCTGGTTACAGATCGAAAAGACCATGCAGAAGCGTCCAGAATTTGAGCTCGACTCCCGCCTCATTGCAGCAGCCATACATGCCCTCGCCCGTGGTAGACCGGCCGACCAGAATCTTGCGTTAGACATCATCGCCCAGCATCTCGGTCTCACAAGACCCGGCCATCCAGACCTCTTCAAGCTTTCCCCCCATCTTAACCACTGGACTCTTGATGCTGCCCTTCAAGTCTGCTTTGAAATGCAGAAATTGAGGCTCTGCGTCCATTTCATGCATCTTGTCATGAACAATCTCGATTTCGATCAACCCGGCGTCCGTTCACTCGTGGCCAGGTCACATATTCACAAACTTCTGCGCGCCCACACGGCCCTCGTGTTCACTTCCCCTCATCAATCCTCCCAAGCTCTTGATGCTCTTCAATGGTGCCTGAAGAACGATGCTATATACGACATTCCCGATTTACGTCCTAACATGCGAACCTATCACCTCGTGCTCGCGACGTGTTTCCGCATCGATGATTGGGATGGCGCCATTAAGTTATTTCAGTTCATGACGGGTATCCAGGTGGATTCCTTCAATGAATCTGAGGGTAAGGTCCCCCCCGTGGTCCAGAAGCAGCCCGGGGGCAGGGATCTTACGCCAAACGCCGAGACAATGTCCCTCATCATGCGCATCGCTCTACAGACCAAGGACAATACCAAGGTCTTGCAGGCGTTGTGTCTCTCGGAGTACGTTGGTATTGATAATCTCTTCCAAGACAAGGTCGTCGAACCATATTATCGAGCATCATTCGCCCGGGCCTTGGCGAGTACCGTTGATCAACTCCTAGATGACCCGAGGACTCATCACCGCCGAGAGTGGTTCGTATCACTTAGAGCGCGTGCTCAGGACGTGATTCGCACCATCGGATATACCCTCAGATGCAAAAAGTCCGCATTGGGCACCCTGACCACGTTGACACATGAGGATGGAACAGTCTCATTCGACCTCGCTGCGAGGAGCAGTAAATCTCGCAGTAATTAATGCTTTACTTCCGCATGTTGTACGTACGTTGTGATAATCACGCATAAACCATGTTCAGAAGCTAGATCTAGCAAGTAATATGTGGGTAACGAAACGGAGGTAGCAACAGTCCACGGTAGCTTATTTAACAACCCTGCAACACAAAGTCCCATGGTGAACAAAGTAACGGATTAGTACAAGTATGTAACAAGTTGAACTACGCAATCGAATTCGGACGACTTCCGAAGCTCGCAGAGTCTTTCCTAAAGCCCGGCGTTGGGGGAACAAAAAGGGTATCCTCTGTAAGTGCCATCGACACTGGCTGATATGTATGTGGAACACCACCAGGAGGCAGTTCCGTATCCCTGGCTCCAGAGAAATTCTCCATTGGTATGGGGCTGAGTCTTCCAGGGATCTTCCGAGTTCGAACATTCTTTCCGCGGCGTCTGCAGAGTAAGATGAAACCTACAACGACAAGCACGATCAACACCAGTGCATTCAGTGCCATGACACCGAGAATCGCCGGGAGAACCTTGGAGAGATTCTCCAGCGCCGTGGCAACATCCGTCGACAGTGTGACAGTTGTGGTTCCAGACTCCGAGTTTGAAACATTGTAGGTGATATTGGTGTTCGGGGTACCACCTCGAATAGTATGAAATTCAATAGAAGCTCGAACGGGGTCGATGAGAGCAAGCATTTGAACGTATGGGTTGCCCATATTTCCCGAGGAGTTAAAGTCGCCAAAATCATAAAGCGTGTAGATCGAGCGGAGGACATTATCACCGATCAACCAGTCACTGGGCAAAGAGTTAGATCGATCGCCACATGGCACAGATCCGGAGAACCAACAATTGACCAGATGCCACGGACACGCTCTGTGGAATGAAGGAGCCCACACAGGTGGTTGGGTCGCCTAGAGAAGTCGGTGTGATGTCGAGTGGATGGATGGGAAAGATCTGGTTGCTTGACAACCTGTCAACGGTTATTTGGTTCAGGAAGAACGAGGGGACATACTCTATTTGAAGAGCCATGTCAATTTCAGCGTCGCACGGAACAACCCATTGGCCAAGACTGGTATCATATCGCGCGCCGGAAACGCCACCGTAAATAGCAGTACACACGTCGGTAGGCGCGTATCTTGAGATGTTGTCCATCAATGTTTCTAAGACGATTTAGTGTGTGGCTTACGTGTATGACGTGCCCGTGTCGAGTAAAACGACGGCCTTGTTCGGTGGCGCCGTAGGCACCGTAGTCGAGACGGCAATCGTCCGTGTTCCAACAATAAGCGAGTCCAGAAGGACGTTCCAGCGTGATGGTGCGGTGACAGGCCATGTTGGGATCTTATTTGTGCTTGTCACGTTGGCATATGAGGGATCCGTTTCACCAACGGCAAGGCTACCCTGAATGCCGTCACCATCTGAAGTGCTTTGTAGTGAGAATGTAATGAAGTTGGGTTCACTCGAATTGTTATGAAAAAGATTGTAGAGCAACGCCCGTCCAGAGGACGATGCGGTCTGATTCATCGCTGCATCGATTTGGGAAAGTGAATTAAAACCAAGACCCATGACGCCCGCTGCCCCGTATGACATAGCCGGGTTCTGAACTGACGAGGCATTCAAGTACGCTTGATGAGGTACGGTGATACTGTCTCCATGATTAGCCGTGGAATCTGGATACTGGACAAAGCCGAACGGCGAAGATACCCTGCAAAGACTGTCGAGGCAAATGCTATTTGACCATGAGCCCACCCGATGCTATACTGTCTGGTATAAGATTTCGTCAGGCAGGGTCCACGCAGCTAATACTTACAGTGAGATTTAGATTGGTTGACTTGGCAGAACATGAGGACGCGGATTACGAAGCGAAACAATGGTACTGACGCTAGCCTCGGCATCCGGAAGTGATCCCGTGGCAGGGAACACCCAGAGATCTAGGAATCGCGAATAGTCAGGAAGGGCGACCGAAAAATATAAGACTCACCAGACGAGCCTGTGTCGATTTGCACGGGGAAGGCTAGATGCTAGGTGAGTTTCTGAATGCCAAGGAAGGTATGATGCCAAGCCTCACAAACGCCTCCGACGGTGACCTGTAACGTGAGTGAGCGGGGGGAAATTGAGAAAAGGGCATGGAATGCACACATTGGTGAGGTAAATCAAGTCGTGAACGTCGCTGGGGAAGAACTGTCGGGTCAATCGAACAAGAGTGGGTAGGGCATACCTAAGCGAGAGTAACGAGGGGCTGACTGCAAGCGAAGCAGATCCACTGCGACGATGCAAAGCCTGTCTTCGAGTCCGCTGAATGGGCACCTTGAAAGTCATGACGAACCAAAAAAAAAAAAAAGAGCGGTGGACGGCGAAAGAGAGCGACAGTAATTTGGTGGCTGTGCCAGTTAATGGAGTGACCCACATCATGACCACGTGACACCCCGCAACTCGCACCATGCCAGTCTCCACGACGTCGAGGAGTGCCATACTCCGTCTCATCAACCTCGCTGCTCAACACCCCACCTGTCCTTGCCACCGCTGCTCCTCCCATGCACACAGTGCCGCAGCCGTCAATCAGCTCAGGCAGTTTGCTACCCCAGTCCATGCCGTCCAGAAAGAGTACGCCTTCGAGGTGCGTGCCAAATCCACCGCGGCGTTGACTTTGCAGAGCATGTCCCCAAAAGGTCGCTGCATCCAACCTCAGGTTCGGAGAAGGCGTCACTCGCGAGGTGGGCATGGATCTCAAGAACATGAAAGCGCGCAAGGTAATCCCCTCGGCTACTTGCCCTTTCCGTCCCTCCATCTCCGTTCCCCCAGGTCGGTCTCTTCACAGACCCTATCGTAGCCAAGCTTAGGCCAATGGCTGTTGTGAGTGATGCCCCTCCAATTCCCGTCATTTTGACCTCAACCCTTTAGGCTCTCGAGTCTCTGCAATCTCAGGAGGATCTCTCTTTCGAGGTTTATGATCAAGTCGTAGCAGAACCTACCGAGGAGAGCTGGAGAAAGGCAATTGAATGGGCGAGGCGGCACGACTTTAGTCATTTCCTGGCGTGAGTGCCGCGTGCGATCGCTCGAGTCCTCTGATGCTCAATCATACGTCGCAAAGCGTCGGAGGCGGAAGTGTCATCGACACCGCAAAGACTGCAAACTTGTTCGTACTTGTTCTCTGCTCAAGATCTGCGGCCTAATTTTTTGCCAGGTTCACCGTTTACAAGGACAACGACCTGATGGACTTTGTCAATGCTCCCGTGGGAAAGGGACTTCCCATCTCTCAGAACCTACGACCTCTCATTGCAGGCAGGTGCCGTCCCGTGTGGTCTGCTCCGTAATGACCCGACCTATTCCCAGTCCCAACTACCGCCGGAACTGGTTCCGAGACCACAGGAGCTGCGATTTTTGATGTCACCTCGCGTGCCTTCAAGACCGGCATCGCTAGTCGCGCCCTCAAGCCTGTATTAGGAGTAGTTGACACTGCAAACACTGAAAGCTGCCCAACAGAAGTACACATCAGCGCCGGCCTCGACGTCCTTTTCCATAGTATGGAGAGTTACACTGCGATTCCGTGAGAACGACACTGAGTGGTGCAAGTGTATTTTTCTCATCCTTTCCAGTTACACGGAACGTACACCTCGTCCGGCCAACCCAATTTTGCGCCCAGCATATCAAGGGAGCAACCCAGTTGCCGACATCTTCTCCATGTGGGCCCTTAGGACCACCGTCAAGTACCTCCCTCGAATTGCTAAAGACACTACTGATCACGAAGCAAGAAGTCAAATGCTGTACGTATTTACTTTTTGACGTACCTCCTCCTAAACCGCTTACATCCTATTGTAGCCTCGCTGCTTCCTTTGCTGGTATTGGATTTGGAAATGCCGGTGTGCATCTATGCCATGGCATGAGTTACCCGGTATGCTCTAGTAGTTGACAGTTGATCTGATTTGTTCACGGGTGCGGGTTAGATTTCTGGATTGAACAAGAAGGGTCCCAAATATAAACATCCAGGATACCAAGTTGACCACCCCATCATCCCCCATGGTGTCAGGTACGCACGGCGTGGCCTACTTGATCTCAACTAACCTATACTGGTTCATCAGTGTCGCACTCACAGGACCTGCAGGTATGTCTCGAACTTTGATCCGTGTAACGAACCTTTATTCCCCACCAGTCTTTCAATTTACCGCTCCATCGTCTCCCGACCGCCATCGGGAAGCACTGGCGATCTTCAACTATACGACGGTAACCGATCCTTCAATCACCAGCATTCCGGACTCGGAGATTGGTTGTTACTTGTACGAGTCGATTGCTCGCTTCCTTGACGGGCTCGGTGTACCACGTGGCCTCAAGGCGGTGGGCTACACGGAAGGCGACATCCCAGCGCTTGTTGAGGGCACACTCCCACAACGACGTGTGCTGGATCTCGCACCCAACATTGGCGATGTCGCTGGAGAAGACGGAAGAGAGCATCTGACGCGAATCATGGAGGCATCGTTGGAGTACTGACTGTCGTGTATTATCCTGCTGTTTGTGTGTGCGAGAAACGTTTGAGCATGCTATATTCCGTCCAGATTTCGTCACAACGGTTTGAGACAACGCCACAGCCACGTATGAGAGATGGCTGACTGCAAACGCCGAAGCAGGTTCAAACCATGCATTGATCTTCACGAGGGCAAAGTGAAGCAGATCGTCGGCGGCACCTTGTCGGACGATGATCCAGGAGCGCTTAGGACAAATTTTGTGGCAAGGTCGGTGCGCTGGCCATTGAGCATTATGAATGTCACTTGATCATATCCAGCCGGTCTGCAGGAAGTTTTGCAGGGTTATATAAAGAGCACGACTTGCAAGGTGGGCATGTCATAAAATTAGGACCTGGAAATGAGGATGCCGCGAAAGAGGCATTGAAGGCATGGCCAGGTGTGTTCCCTGATCTCAATCCCCTGACACAAGATGGCCTATCTACATTGCATGCCTCAGGTGCTTTACAGATAGGTGGTGGAATAACGATCACAAATGCACGAGAATGGTTAGAAGCGGGTGCTGGCAAGGTGGGTACGGGTCTGCGATGTGATACACATCTCCATCTATTCAGGTCATTATCACTTCATATCTCTTCCCCGGAGGGAAATTCTCGCGAGAGAGACTTGATGCAATCTCGAAAGCTGTCGGCAAAGATAGGCTTGTCGTGGATGTAAGGTTGGCTTGTTCTTTGCGTGTGGATGACCCCACGCAACATGTTCATGGCCTTGATGAATAGCTGTCGTCGTCGAGGGGAAAGGTGGTTCGTTGCGATGAACAAATGGCAAGACATCACCGATATGGAGGTATCCAAAGGTGGGTTGGAAATGACTCTGCGTCTTGTCCCCGACGGTGAATAGACTGGCTTAGAATCGCTCGACATGTTGTCGGAATATTGCAGGCGAGTGGAGACCATTGGTTACATAGGAGCATCTGACTCTTTCCAGTGAATTTCTCATCCATGCTGCGGATGTCGAGGGACTGTGCCAAGGGATCGACGAGGACCTTGTGGGAAGCAAGTATTCCATTCATCCTGACATGCATGCCGTGGACTGAACCCGATCCCAGAACTCGGTGAATGGGTAACAATACCAACGACGTATGCTGGGGGAGCAAAACGTATCGTGATCTCGCCGTACAGGTTAGTAGGGGGCTAACGATGCACAGATATCTCGGATCTGACGCTTGTGGATGCGCTTTCGGGTGGAAAAGTGGATCTGACCTATGGCAGGTAAGTCTTTTTTACTTTCAGAGGTCATGTTTTGATACGTGCAAGCTCGCTCGACATCTTTGGAGGTTCGCTAGTAAAGTTTCACGATCTCGTAGGGTACATGTCACACTAGTCGCAGTAGATGGCCGTGAGAAATGCGGCTGATAAACTATACAGCTCTTGCTTGTGTAAGCGATGCTGGGCTACTCACCGCCTCCTGATCGCAGACAGAATCTTCAAAATGCCCGCCAAAGTCAAGGCCTACGAGCTCCAGTCCAAGTGAGCACCCAGCGCATAGCAAATCGTTACAGTCTGATGCGATCGCCCGTGTTGCGTCTCACAGGTCCAAAAGTGACTTGACCAAACAACTTTCCGAGCTCAAGAATGAGCTGCTTACCCTCCGAGTACAAAAGACTACCGGGGGAGCTCCTTCGAAACTTACCAAGATGTACGTTTTGGTCATGACTTTGTGTCCGATCCGGGCGCCAATGCTCTCGTCGACAGTAACGTCGTGCGCAAGTCGATTGCACGGGTCCTGACTGTGATGAACCACAAGTCGCGTCAAAATCTGCGAGAGTATTACAAGAACAAGAAATACCTCCCACTCGACCTGCGGCCGAAGAGGACTCGTGCAATCAGACGGCGACTGACCAAGGTGAGGCGTCGAGCCACATCTTAGTCGTGGTGTTGAGACGACTTCATTATGTGATCTGTAGCACGAGGCATCGTTGAAGACGGAAAAGCAGCGCAAGAAGGACATCCACTTCCCACTGCGTAAATATGCGGTCAAAGCATGAGATTGCAGCATCAGATTATGTCTTTTGGCCCGCACCATCCTCCTGTCGTTTACATGGGTCTTATTTGTATGTCCTAGGCCCTGATCAATGTGACATGCTGTGCCTACTGCCACGGGATTGTCTTTGATAGCGAGACCCGGACTTTGTGTGTTTGCAGGGATGGGGATGGGAAATAGAACTGGTCCCACCCCCGAACACGTGTAGAGGAGCGAGCCATGTTCGGTATAACTTGGTCGGGTTGCATGTGTCAACGTTCCATACGTCTCCCCCCAGCTATCGCTTAGAGCACCGTTGGCATGTCCCCGCCCGGCAACCGTCTCAGAAAAATAAGTCAGGTTGACCTCGACCATCGACCATCCCAGATGTCCCCAAGGTCCAGCCAGGATGCTCCTCCCAGAGAACCCTGCCCTGTTCCCAGCAGCAATCCCGCAAGTCAGTACACCTTGTTGGAGAAGCTCGGTACGGGCAGCTTCGGCACAGTCTACAAGGCAATACACAACGAGACCAAACAGATAGTCGCCATCAAACAAATCGGTGCGTGCCCGCCCGGTCCGCCGTTACTACGGTCATCCTCTGACCTATCGTACCCCACCAACAGATTTAGAGGATTCGGATGACGATATACTGGAGATTCAGCAGGAAATAGCCAGCCTGGCTCGGTGTGACTCCGAATATGTCACCCGATACTACGGCTCCTTCGTCGTGGCCTACAAGTTGTGGATAATCATGGAATACCTCGCCGGAGGGTCCTGTCTCGATCTGCTCAAAGCTGGCGTCTTTTCAGAAGCACACATCGCGGTCATATGTCGCGAATTGCTTTTAGGTCTCGAATATCTCCACGCGGAGGGCACCATCCACCGAGATATCAAAGCCGCCAACGTCCTACTTTCCGCTGCAGGAAAAGTCAAGCTTGCGGATTTCGGTGTCGCAGCGCAACTCACGAGCACTTTGAGACATACGTTCGTCGGCACCCCCTTCTGGATGGCCCCAGAAGTCATTCGTCAAGCTGGATACGATGCGAAAGCAGACATGTGGAGTCTAGGCATCACTGCAATTGAGATGGCAATGGGCGAACCACCCTTGGCAGAGTACCACCCCATGCGTGTGCTCTTCCTTATTCCCAAGGCGAAGCCTCCAATGCTCGAGGGTAATTTTAGCACCACCTTCAAGGAGTTCGTCTCTCTATGCCTTACAAAGGATTCTACCATGGTACGACGTGCATATTTTTTGCCTGGATGCGTTTTCACGTGATATCTAGCGTCCTACAGCCAAAGAACTCCTCCAACATCGATTCGTCAAGAATGCAAAGAAGACGTCATACCTTACGGAGCTCATCGAACGCTACCAAGAATTTCGCGCACAATCTCCCCAGAAGAGCTTCCAAGCATACCAACCAACCGTCAAGGGAACGGCAAATTGGGAGAGTAACGCCACGATACGCAGTGATTGGAACTTTGACACCATCAAATCTTCGTCTGTAATGGGGACATTCAGCAGTGCCGCCCGCGACTTGCTTCCTGACATGGATGACGAGGAAGCTGAGGAAGATCCTTTGGTCTGCGACGAAGATGACCAGTCTATCGATACAGAGGGTGCTATCAAAGGCAGCGAGCAATTGGCATCTAGTGGTATTGGGATGAGCCACCGGGCAGCGCACTCGACCGTCATGATCAAATCACCACCTGAAGAACAGGACGCCGCCTTTCCGAGTGATTCGTCTGGGCCTATCACTCCGCCAGATCCTGACGTGCCTCAAGACGCGCCACCTGCATACAGCGGTTCTGTCCGGTCTATGAAACGTTCGTCATATGCTGCAAGGCACAGGATGACTGGCGCCGGGACTATTATGCGAGAGGCTGATCTAGGTTCTGGTGTAGATACGATCAGACCGGTGAAGAAGGTCGACACAATTGGCTCCCTCAGGCTCTCTGCAGAGTACGTCGGGACTACTCGCAGCAGAGATGATGCCTCCCAATCTCCACCAGCGACTTCGCCCATCAAAGAGCGGTCGTCGTCGTCTAAGCGGAAAGCAAGCGAGTCAGAATGGGCTGGGCGAGCTATGGTTGACGACGTAGTTCTTCCGGTCCTCCGGAACGTAAGCGTGACCTGTTAGTCGTTTGCCTATCGTCCTTCTGATCATCTCCCTAAGGCCATTCACGACGACATGGACGCTCGGGAGATCGAGTCATTAAGCATGATCGCTCGTGGTTTCGCTGACCTATGTGATGCCAACGCATCCCTCTCATATAATGTTATCATCGACATTCTATCTGGCATCAACGAGTGCGTCTTTTCGTGCGTTTGGCGAACTTGATTAACGACCGTGTTGCAACTTTAGAAATCCCGCCGTTCGACAACACGTGCAGACTTCTCGTGGACTGTTTCCTCACAAACGGATCATTCGAAAAAGTGAAATGACGGCTAGAGGCTTGGTCGTCACTGAAGTCCAAGAGGACATTACAGGTCCCTCCGCAGAAGCGAGCAGTTCATCATCGGCTCAGCCTCTTAAAGGAGATGACCCGACTACCCAAGCACGCAAGTCACCTATCGCTGAACTCTTGTACATGCGTTGGCTCGAAGGACTCCGGATTAAATGGCCAAGTATTCTGTCTTCATGAAATGGCAAGTTCGACGTGTCGATTAGTCAGCACAACCACTGCCCGATTTCGCGGTCCAGGGATTTGCTCAGATCTATGTATATTCTTTTGGACGTGATTGTTACGAACATTGTCATACGTTTCACCCACCATTCACGTCTTGCAGATGTTCCTCAACGAATTAATGTCCATGTATTCACGCATATTTTATGGATGCGACGTTTTACGATAGATGAAACAATGTTATTCGCAGATTCTCTGGAAATGACTAGCCACCTCCAAGCGTGATATACGATTCAAAATCCTTCCGAACGTGCCCACAAAAAAGGAAGAAAAAAAAAGGATTGTAAATACCCAAGATGATGGTAGGTAAAAGGTAGTAATGTATCCATGCGCGATGCCCAGGTTCCGAGTTAAAGAAGAACACTGCCAGCTACTGCGGCAATGACGGTAGCAATACCAGATAGCACGAGGGGCACAGCATTAAAGTGCTCGGCTCCACTCTTCTGGTTTGCATGGGGAGAACCAGAGGCACCGTGAGATGAACTTGCCTGGGAGGCCGAGGCAGTACGGTAACCAGAGGACGTGAGTCTGCGACGCAACCTCATCAAGACACACTCGAAAATGACACATATAGCTTACATAGCCTTTTGCGGAGCGGTGGTGTTCGCTGGGGGAGGCCTCACGTTGACGTTGCCAACTTGTGCAGGAGTGACGGGAGAAGCAGCATCGAGCGCATTCAGATACGATCCCATTCCGTCCATTTGTGCGAGAGACACACGTTTCCACCCGTTTGCAACCATGAGGGGATACGCACTTATAAAGCTCGAGACCGCCAAATCAGACAACTCGTGCTCCAATATAACCAGACCCGGGGTTTTGGGACCTTGTGTATTCACTACATCAGTGATCCACACAATAAATCAAGGCGCCGTCACCAACCAGTGAGCCACGTCTGCATTTGTGTAGCAATCTTGTCCAGTGTAGTGCCAGGAGGGTTTTGATCAAGCGTCCAGTCGTCCGTACTAAAAGAGAAGAAATCAGACCAAGGAATAGCGTGAGAGATTAAGCGAAGATGGCCTACTCCTGGTTCCAAATGACCGTAGTCAACCCAAAGATTTCCTTGGCAATAGCGCGGACACGCATATCACTGTCGCCATAAGGGGGCCGCCAGAATCGGGGGACGCGTCCTCCTGTAGAGTTGTGAACAAGCCACATGGGCCAGCCCAGCTCAGCAACCACCTCTATGTTAGACTTGGTGGTCATAAAGGGATGTGTCCATGTGTGGATGGCGATGTCGTCCAGATTATTGATCGCGGTTTGAAACTCTTGAGGATGCGCGATGATGTTCTGGCCAATGAAAAAGTGTGTTGCACGTTCGTTATTCTTGACGAGGAAATCGTACAGAGTAGTCGAAGCCTTGAAATTAAGAGAGATACGTTAACCTGTGGCGACAAGTCATGCAATAAGAAAGAAACCTACTGGCAGCGGGCCGTCGTCAAAGCTGAGAGCAAGCACGCCGGGGGGAGCATCCCAGATGTCACCAGCAGTGATACACTTGTAAGTCGAAGAGCAGACGTCGGGGCTATAGGGATCATAACCCGTGGGATACGTTGGGTTCTCCGAACTGTTGCTCGTGGACTGGGGAATATCTGGTATCTTGCCAGCCGCGATGGCACTGTTCAACGCGTCGAGCCATGCCTGAGGCAAGTTCGTGGTCGAGGCGACGTCGGCGGGAAAACCCGCAGACCATTCTACCGATACACGTAAGTACTGAACCAGAAGCAGTCCGACACCAGACACACCGGGCGTTCCGATGGCGGCATAAGAAACGCCATCGTTGCTACCTGCGCGCCGAAACAGGCTATGGACGGAGTGGTCTCCTTCGTGGTACCACTTGCTTGGCAACTGTTTGCCGTCCGTATGGGCGTGACTAGCAGCGTCGACGGAGGCGTGTGCAACGGTAGCGACGAGGAGGAGGGCAGAGGCAAACCGGGCAGGCATGGCTAGGGAGAAAGCTTAAAGGAGAGGAGGGGGGATAGGGAGTGTGGAGGAGAGGAGCGATAAAGGGAGAACAACGCCAGAGACTCGCATTTTATACCATGGAAGGGGAATCCTACGACGTCAGCCTCCAGAGACAACCATCCTACTTACTACATATAGACGCGCTTTGATCGTCTGGGTGCGAGCGAGAATCCACGTTGGTATTCAGTCTAGGAAGGATGTCAAACTGCAACTTGCCAAATCAAGTTCGATCGACATCCCACCAATACTCACCCGCCAGCTCCGCGATCTTTGCCAATGAGTAAAGCCGCAAGTCCATCAGTCATTGGGGAAAATGTCCAGGAATCCTCACAACTAGATTCCAGTGATGAATTCGGTCGTGATACAACGTCGACAAAACCATAGTATTGCCCAGATCACATACTATGTCGAGGGTACTGGTGAGGTAGCAGCAGTTTCTCCTCGAAGTGCACTCTTGAGAATCAAAATACCCGACTTCAGCTGCGCAACCTCCTTCACCATAGCCGTGAACCTGGCCTTCTTTGCCTCGCTGGTCAAATACGGCGTAAAGTGTTGAATGCAGTCCCGCGTCGTTGCGTTTGGCGTATTCTGCAGCCACTCGATAAGCATCCTCTCTTCCAACTCTCCTTCGGGCGCAGGACCGGATGGCAGTGGCTTCCGTTTCTTGGGCCTCGGGGCATTGATGCCGTTGATCGCACCGCCGGCTGCACCAGCCCCTGAAACCTCATCCGCTTTGCGTTTGATTGCAGGCTTTGACGCCGCATGCGTTGGGGAGCCGACCAGAGTTTTACCACCACTAGTAGCTGGACTAGTCGCTCGACTATCCGGAGTAGGGCTGGTTGCCCGACTGCCTCCTCCAGGCACTCCACTGAGCGGGCTACTCCCTCTGCTCACATTGGCAGATTTCGCTTTCGGAGCCTTTGGGCTTGTGGCTCGTTTAGCAACGACAGAGTGCCCCCCCAAGCTGGATACGGGCGCCGGCGAGACCGCCCGTGAGCCAACCGCAGAACCTTCCCCAGTTGGAGGCTTTGTGGCCGGCTGCTGCGAGGTTGACCGCGATTTCACCTGCTGCGGTTGCTGTTGGATGGCGGGTTCGTTTGAGACGGGCGGAGGCTCTTCCTCCTCCTCGTTCTCGTCCTGTCAGTCGGTGGTCAGACCCGTGGGTGAGGGTTGCGGGAATTACTCACCGAACTTGCATATGGATTGCGCTCTTCATCACTTTCATATGCAACGTTCTTTTCTAATTTACGCATGAGCTTCTTGAGAGATTTGCCATCCTTGGAGAGTTGGGACTCGTCTGCCTCTTCGTCAGATTCGTCGATATACCCATCGCGTTGTTTGTTGGCCAGTTTGTACTCTCGTTTTAGACGTTCCTGTAAGGATGATAAGACTTGGAAGGAATGACATTCCGGCCGACTGACCTCGAGCTCTTTGGCTTCCTCGTCGTCCATATCTGCGGCCTCGTGTTCATCATCATCCGCGACCTCCTCTTCGAATAGTTGCTCGTCGAGATGACCTTCACCGTCATCTTCTTGTTTGGGCCGGACGTTTCCATCCTCGTCTTGCTCTACCCCCTGTGAACCTCTGTTTACTGTTCGCAAAGTCCTTCCGCCTGGTGCTCTGCTTTGGCTCGGTGCCATGCCGACCGCGGTGTCTGGATCAGCCTTGAACATGGCCGACGTGGCTGCAGAAGGACCTTGTCCGTGTCTGCGGTGCAACAGCCAGCGCTCTGGATCCTTGTTCTTCTGTATTTTTGCCATCTTGGGCGAGGACGTCAGGACAGCGACGACGAACGAGGAGCAGGCTGTACATACCAACGACTCGGCCTCCTCCAGATTGGGGATATGGTGCTTTGGTTTCTTGTGGAACTTGTACCACCGGTGCGCAGGCACGAATTTGAACACCTCTTGGGGGGCAGGCATGAAAAGGGCGTGCGTTTCTGCCCTTGAGACCTCCTCCAGTTGGCCGACCCACACCTCGTCCTGCCTCGCATCTTCCATCACCCACGGGTATCTCTCTTCCTTCCTAAGCTGCCTGACGTCTTCTGGGACCTTGAACACCTGCCGGGTTTTCCTCGTCATCTTCCTTTTGCCGTTCGTGGGGGTCTTTCCTTTGGGGTCTTTCTCCTTGGACGAACCCTCTCCGGACGCGTTCGCGATAGGCCGACCGTCTGCGTCGACCATGACTATTCTGCCGTCCGAGCCAATTACCGGCTTGCCGTCCAGGCCCAACATGGGGCGAACCGGAACCTGTTGGACCGACGTCGACTCTTGTCTCCTGAGATCTTTCCTGTTCAGCTTTATCGGCTCCTCCCACGTCGAGACGTCTACGGGCTTCCGAGAGTCGAATTTCATCACGTCATATTTCCACCCGTTGAGGGCAGAGGACATGAGTTTGTACTCGGAGAACTCGCCGTCGGGGAGCTTGGAGTTGTCCTCGGCGTCGTCCGTGTTTGGCGGGGTGGGTTGTTGGCGTGGCGTCGCCGACTTGCGGGGCGAAGAAGGAGCGCCATTGAGAGAGCCCGATGGGTCTTTCTTGATAGGCCTCTTCTTGTGGAAGAGGACAGATTCAGCAGGCTTTGGAGGCATGGTGGTAGCAACGACAAAGTTACACAAACGGGACGAGAGACATCCGCGCACGCCGTCGTCGCTGGGACAGGCTGGTCAAAGCAGGCGAGTTGATCACGTAATCAAAACAACTATACTAGTGGTGATGGTGACAAGGTAAAAAAAAAAAAAAAAAAAGCCAAAGCGTAGGACTATGTACAGCATCGACCATCTCATCTCCGAGGGAATCGTCCGCTAACAAAAGAGAAATACAGTGATCCCGGCGCAAATGACACAACCACACGCAAACCTTGAAACGTGGGCACGAAACTAGAGACGGCGGCATCTAGGTTGGAGGGGGCTCTACCCTAGTCGTCGGTATGCTGCCATTCGTCACGGCAGCCGACGAAGGTGGGTGAGACGGCTGTCCCGCCGCGGATGAGTATGCGTTTTCCGAAGATGACGGTCGTGACTGTGAGGACGGCTGGTGTGACTGCGGTGGTTGATGGGAGTGTGGTTGAGAGGGATGCGATATCGCACCCGGAGGAGGCGGGGGGTATGGTACTGGTCCCTGACTGTACACGATCGAGTGCGGGGGACCACCCGGACCGAACGGTGGCATGCCCTGCCGCAAGCTATCCAACTCGTGTCTGAGCATGTCAATTTCGCGGGCCATGTCTTGATGGCTCTGCTTGAGGTTGATTACAAAATCAATGGCTGCGGGAAACGCTTCAGGCGTGAGCCGAGGACACGAGAGACAAGACAGACCTTTGCTGAGAATCTCCCATTTGCTCGCTTTCATGCCGCGGTCGGCCGGGAGCTGATCGCGCAACTCGTCGAACAAATCTTTCATTTCCTTCCGCCGCTTCCGCTCGGCAAGCTTGTGTGACACCCTCAGCTCGGGGGAACGAGAATAAGGGGTCGAGCCAGGCTCCTTGGCCTGCTTAACGGAGGAGGAGGAAGGTAGGGGTGCAGGCGAGTCGTCTACTGGGGCGGCAGAGGGCACCGCGGGAGGGGTGAGTGGTACGGCATCGCGTAGCTGGCGTGAAGGGGGGCGTGAGCGGGGGCGTACGTTTCTGGTTGGGCCGACGGCGGGAGGGATGTTTTCCGGGACGGACATGCGTCTGTCAGGGGGGAAGGATATGGGGGGAATCATGGTAGGGGGCAGAGGTTGGGACTCGAAGGAACGGTTGGGATTCTGTATATTAGGGTCTTGGTGGCCATCTGGATGTTGTGCTGCAGACCACGCGAAAGTCGCCATGCTACCGGACGTTGGGGGTGCTGCTGGTGATCGTCCATGTGGCTGGTCACCGGAGAATGCCGAATAGCCACTGGACGCGTTTGGGAGGATTGCGGGCAGGGAGTCGCGTCTATCATGCAGCCACCACTGGCCGCTGTTGGCCAAGGGTGCACCCGACATGCCTGGCCCAGAGATCATCGCGCCGGCGTGGACCGAATGGCGACGGTGGTCATATATGCTGAGATGAGCGAGCCTGTGCGTCTCTACAGCCGAGCCTCGCCGTTTTTGCGCCCGACCGTCCGTATCCACGTTCATGGGGCAGGGTACGCCGGGACCGGCGAGGGGGGCATCGACGTCGTCGCTTGCTGGAGCTTCACGGTCGGACGACATTTTGCGTTTTGTGCCATGTGGCAGGTGGGAGTCGGAGGAGTTCTGGGACGGATGGGTCGGCGAGGAGAGGCAAGGGGGAGGGAGGGACGTACTGCGATGGAGTGGCGACGAGAGCTGTCGTCGCTGTCGTCGTGGTGGCGGAGGCTGGTGCGGGGCGAGTGCCTGTCGGAGTCGAGGTTGATCGGGTCGCCCGAGGGGTGTCCTGGGGGAGGATGTGGGGGTGGGGGTCGGGGGGAGGAGAGAGACGTACTGGAGAGGCCGTTTGGCCTGGATGTGTGCCTGCCGTTGGCGGGGTGATCGAAGTCGCGATCGAAGGAGGGTGAACGGAGAATTTTGCGCATCTGCCTGCTGGCGGGCTCTGGGTGGAGGGGGGACGCGCCGGTGTCGCCAAAGACGTAGTTTGCGGCTGGACGGGGCGCTGTGTGTGGGTGAGAGCGGGCACGGGGGGA